>JAGKTI010004601.1:20169-49556 GCA_018397915.1 Birgus latro | reverse complement strand
CACACACACACACACACACACACACACACACACACACAAAGCATCCTGCAGCTGAGGCGCTTCGTGATAGCACCCCTCCGTGTTCCGTAACTATTCTCACCCGCTTTATTCTGGTAGCATTTTGGCAGTGCTGGCCGCCGTCAAGCACAGAATAGCGTTTATTTGATCTCCCTATATCTGTTCTCTTGGCACCCAGACCACGGGAAACATAATTCAAGGAAGATTAATAATACGAAGGTAAGATCTGAGTAAAAAAAGATCAAGGTGACAGATGAACAGTGAATGTCCTTAATTCATATCCTTTTTAAACTGAACGAATTACATTAAGACTCATGCAGTCACAATGATTTTTATCTTCGAAAATAGAGATCGGGTGATGTGTAGTTTAAAACTTTTCCACAGTCAAACCTTTTCGCCAGAGTGCTAGGACGCATTTTGAGATGTGTGTGTGTGTCGAATACCCTGAAGTTAAGTCCCGCTAAGGAGTAACAGAAGCTTNAGATGAACAGTGAATGTCCTTAATTCATATCCTTTTTAAACTGAACGAATTACATTAAGACTCATGCAGTCACAATGATTTTTATCTTCGAAAATAGAGATCGGGTGATGCGTAGTTTAAAACTTTTCCACAGTCAAACCTTTTCGCCAGAGTGCTAGGACGCATTTTGAGATGTGTGTGTGTGTCGAATACCCTGAAGTTAAGTCCCGCTAAGGAGTAACAGAAGCTTTTTGTTGTAGGAATATTCTTGGGGTTGACAGAGAGAGAGGGGGGGGGGGAGGGGGGTCCACGCACCGTCTGCTCTGTGTGTCACGGGGACGAAAAATAGGGTGGCGGTGGGGGTGCAGGCGGGGAACCTCTGTACCCAATAAACAACAATAGCTCATTCACCATAACCTGACGGAGATGTTCGTCCTTTTGTAACTGTTTCCCCTAACCCAGTGGCAATGGGAGACAGTACTAAGACAGTGCTTCCTTCCCAGGGCATTTTATCGTGACTTGCACCATATTCTAGTGCAAATTTCTTGTTATAGCTCGGCATTCAAGTCGGGGAAGTGGCAGTTTTACCTGTTAGTCAGAGTGTTCAGAGTATACGCAAAAACTAATCCCATCTCAGATCTGTGTCGTGTACCTTTTCATCACCCAAGTAACATTGAGCAGTCTCATGTAACTTTGTGAATTACTAGAGCTTTAATTGAGAACTAAGAAGAGTAGAAGCATTGATAGCGCCCAGTTAAGGAAGGAATATATCATCTGATGGCGTTGTTTGAGAAGATGAGAGAGAGTGAAGTGGAAGATGTGACGAGGAAGAGTCAGGGATGAATGCTTGTGCGCGGAGTTATAATTGAATCTGTTGAATAATGAGCGGTGGTATGGAATGACCGATTATACATCCCTGTACCTATGTATGTCAGGGTTAAGTCTGGGGTGATGAGAGTGGGTGATTTAAAGGTAATGGTTAGTCCTGGCACTGTGAATAGTATAATGGGTCGTTTTTGAGTGCTATGGAAGAAAAGGATAATGGACAGCTACCGAAAGGCACATATTGGGAGAGAAAATATTGCTTAAGTAATATTTGAAGCGCAAGTAAGTAACCTACATCCGGAGAAAGTTACAAGTGGTGCAGTAACCCACAAAATAACTCGAATACCTGCGTCAGTGTAAGACCAGTGAAGCTCAGCCCAGGTGGTGCATAGTCATTCATGTGTGTGGGTGAGAGAGTGGGGAAGGGGGGAGAGAAGAGCGAGGAAGACGGCTGGTGTGAATAGCGGAGTGATTTGTGTGAATAGTGGATGGTTGGAGGAGAAGGGAGGGAGAGGGATGGTTAGTGTGAGTTGTGGGAAGGTGAGGGGTAAGGCGGGGAAGAGATGAGGGTGGTTGGTGTGAATAGTGTGTGTGTGAGGGGAGAGGAAGGAAGGGAAGAGGGTAGTTACCGTGAATAGTGGGTGTGTGGGAGAAGAGGAGGGAAGGAAAGAGGGTAGTTGGTGTTAACAGAGGATGAGTGAGGGGGGAGAGAGAGGGGAGAGCGTGGTTGTTGTGGTGGGGTGGGAATCACTTTGGTGTGTTCAACATGTAGTTATCATATTTTTTAGTACCACGGTGAACAGTCTTGGTCTTCACGTAATATATGTGTAATATTTTAGGCATATTCCTTCGTAGTTGTGGATACTGTGCCCCCCCCCCCCCCCCCACACACAAATTTTGGTGGTTAAATTTTGATGATGATCTGAATTGTCTGGTATAGACGTTGGCAGAGTTATACGCTCCCCAAGTGCTGTCCTTCTGGCTCTGATGCTCTCGGTCTTGACTTGTGTTCTTTTAACAGCGTTCAAACTCCACTTCCTTATGTTAGAGTGGCAATCACAATATTGTCATTCAGTGACTTTTTTTAAAAAATTGTCATTCAGCGACTTTTTTTTTTGTTTACTTACACGTTCACTTCCCTATTCCTTATAACGTGCACTTGGCACGTTAGTATTTTCGTGTATGCTATATACAAGTATATGCAAGCTATGTACGTGTTAAAATTGTATAAATGACATAGGAATGAAAAATAATCTGTCGTATGGAAAACATATCACAAAGAAAAGATGATAGAATGTTTCGTGAGTCAACCCTAAGAAAATTCAAAACAAAGCACAGACAGGTTTTTCTCAATAAAATTGAAATATAAAACTGAAATATGAAAACCGCATCAACTTAACCGCGGCCATTGTGTTAAGTTCATTTATTACTGTGACAAAACCATTGATTATCCTGTGATAAACGATTTTAGGTTTTCAAGCCTTTACAATCGCTAAGAAAAAGTCTTGCCATATTGGCACCTCTGTTTTTCACAGTGAGGATAACAAATCACGTGTTGTTTTACCGTTACTATCCAGCAGAGAAAGCGTCAACAAGCTTGATGGTGAGTGTTTTGACTTTGTAATAATGCCTGGTGGTCGTTCACTCTGACCTACTCACTTTAGGAACAAGGACATTCAGTGTTGTGACGATCAAGACTAGAGCAATGAGCAGCGAGGATCTGCTGTATGAAAACCAGCACCGACTGAGTGTATGTACTCACTGAATGAATCTTCTGTTTTTTACCACGTTAAATTTCATGAAGTTGCATTTTCGTGAAAACTGTAATACGCTTTTCAGTCTGTAGGAGGCAAAATATAGGTAAGTCTGTTCCATTATTAAATGACCATTCTTTTTATCATTTTTGTACCATTGCGGTTGCTGATGAACACTACAGGCTCCAACGACCCATTCACTGAATGAAATCGTCTGGCGTTCTCTGATATACAAAAGAAAATTGCTCCGACCATACAAGCTGTTTTTGGTATTAACACCCAGGTTCCTGTGATTTGCTTTCAGCTGAATAAAATCGTCTAACGCTTACTAGAACAGAATACTAGAGTTGTTCTGATTATAAGAAACCTGGAACTTCCTGTGCCAGTCCACTGGGTCATGAGGACTTTAAAAAAAAAGAAAAAAAAAAGAAACACAGATCTCTACGTTTAGTCAAGTAGTTCAAAACCCGGGGACACTTCAGTAAAGTAATGTTGACTCTTATTTCATTTTTGATGTATCCAGTTGATGATATTCACCTTAAGAGTGACTTTTCAAACTGGAGAGGTTAGATTCAGCCTTCATTAACCACTTCACTAGTAGAGATCCCTCCTGGCCTGAATAAAATCATCTGGTGGTTGTCCGAGAAAAATTAAAATCATAATGGTAAAGGGGTTAAGTATCTGGATTGACTGAAAACAGGATTTAATAATAATTTTCCTGAGGTTAGATTTGTGAAGAATCCTTGTCTGTCAGCCATCCCGCGTAATATGCTTGGAGGCAGTGTACAGTGAATTCCTGAAATTGTGAAGCAACCCATTTACCAAGGACACGTTTCGAGAGACAAGTGCGGCGGAGGCTGGGGAAAGCATGAGTCACTACCCTTCTATCAGCAATTGACTGATAAATTCTGCCAGTCTAGTCTGGCCGTATCTGCAAAATGGAGCTTTCCACGTTCTTGAGCATCAGGCCGACAGAACGTGATCAGTTTCACGTGAAAGATGACCTCTGTCTTCCCCGTGCAGTGACTCAGTAATTGATAATCCAAGTGGTGGCAGTAACCAGCTTCAACCGCGCCACTGAGATATCATTTCACTTTTTGTATGTTCTTGTATGTGCATGCACCGCGTCGCAATGTTTTATTTCACGAGGTGTGAAAATTTCATTGTCAGCATTCTCACCACGATGTTGCATTGTTTTGCACATTGAAGGAGAGACATAGATGGAGGCCATGGCTTTTATCGTAGGTTGTCAGGGGGGTTAGCAGTTGAAGCAGGTCTATAATGAGTATGGTATTGCTTACTCATTGCATTTCTTGGGACTGAAAAATTTCCTAAGTATCGGCAACAGCAAACGAGTTTTTCTGGCACGTAGGTTGGCTTAACAGCGAGTAATGAAACACGTTACAGCATAAAGCAAATCTCAAAGATATCCTCTCTTGTTACACTGGTATTGGAACCGGAGATACCAGAATTACCGACACAGTATTGTCATCATTGCACCACACCTCTACATGACCAGTAGATGGGGAAAAAAAAAAAAAAGGCGTATATTTGTCATGCACACATCTCAGGCAAACCGAATTCCATTACCTCTTTCTGCTCCCTCCATCTCACGCAATGCCTTTCAAATCATCGCCATTTCCATGTGTCATTTAGCTTAAGATCAAACGCTGTCGTGTAATATAATCTGTGATAATGTTTTTTATGCTGCTACTGCCAGCTTTGGACCATCAATCGGAGTTGTCAGAGTGGCTTCATACTCCCTTGTAGTCAGCATCTTGTTTTTTCTCTGTTTCTTTTGGCATGCATACCTTGCGTATAACTCTCCTCAGCGCTGAACTGCTCGTTGTGTAAACAGTTTTCATCAAGCAACCTTACAACTCTATAACCTTCACACTTTTAGCTTAAAAAAGACCGACATAATTTAAGCAAGTGACATATCCAACAGGAATTATACTCATACAATGTAACTGTCCTTCAAAGAATTAGCAGTTAGTTACATCAGATGAATGGTTAAAGTTTATGTATTTATTTATCTACTTTCATATTTTTTTTCTTTCCATTTCTGTCATACGTCTTCCTCTCCTATACAGAGTGAATTCTGTTGAAATGAAATGAATGACAACGGCTGGGTGAAATGAAAGAAAAGTGAAAGTGAAAGTCATTCATCCCTCTCCATCCACCCGCCATGGTTTTTATCTTGGTGGCGACGCAGCTGAAGTGGTGGAGGTAATTAAGATACAATGGCCATTATCATGATCTCGAGTTGCTGAAAGCCGTATTAGGTAACAATGTGGTAGTTACCATGTTGCTAGGCGGTAATTGTGATGCAAAGCTGTGTTGCTGCCCCACATACCACACCACTACTCACGACTAGACAGCGTACTTACAGAGCACACCGACGCTGGGCCAATATTTTACCTTTAACCCCTGACCTTTACCTTTGACTGATTATTATCACTGTACGTCAAAATATAACGTAAATTTTGTGCTTCGGAAATAAACTTGCATATACAGTATGTTACTGTATAATGAAGGTCAATGGGAGGAGGAGGAGGAGGAGGGAGGTGTTGGCATGAGTGACGGGCGTGCATCACGTGGACAGGTTCTATTTTTTCATAATGTCCACCTCCATTCACCTTTCACTCTTCTGCTAACTTGTTTATCATCTTGTCTATCTCTCTTTACCTCCTTCCAGAACATTTTCTTACATTCCCTCTACTTTAAACTCAAATTCTTTCCAAATTCCTCATCCACTCTCTTCTTACCCTCTCGTACTAGTATACAGAGAGAGAGAAAGAGAGAGAGGTGGTAGGCAGGAAGAAAGAACATAGTAAACACTGTCAGCTATGAAAGTAAATAATGATGTCTTCGCTTCTCAGCTGCGCACCCTGTCACTATGCCATGACAGACCATAATTTTATGTATGTTTCTAACTCTGCCCATCTGAAGGTGACCTGTCTCCCACGGCACACGACTAGTTCAACAACATAAGCAGAGTTTAGGTAGACAGTTTTTCTGTGCGTGAGGAAGTATTTGTGAGGTGTAATGCGCAAACTAAATCACTAGGGAGTAGGTGTTAAGAAATATCCAAGGTGATTTACAATACAACCCAATATTCACGGCACAGTGCGTTATTCCTGTCTGCTTACTGATCTTGCACTTGTCCTTAGTCACCCTACCGCCTTTGTCAGGGAAACCGTAATAGAAAATGCATCCATATCTCGGAGATGACAGTACTTAAGACTGAAACGGTTTTCGTCCTGATTCATTCGTGCCTTCGCCTCCACAGACATCTAGCCTCACCAGCTGTGTTGGGACATTGGTACGTGTGCAGGCCAATCTTGTTTGTTATACTTGTTCATGTCGCTCGCATCTCAAACCATCAGACATCATGTGCAGCATATTTAGTTGTGTCTTCATGCGTTTTGAAAAACAAGACTTACATATTGTTCTTGCTGTTGCTCTACCCCGATCTGTCTGGCCGAATGGAACTATCGACCACAAACAAGCAGCCACGTTCTTATGGTAGACAGCGCCTCGCCAAGTCGGAACAGGACTTCCACACGGTGAAGTGCAGAGAAAATGGAGAAGGCATAGTCCCCTAGAACATGAGTTGCGTGTAAGAGATGTTATTAATTTGTCGTGTCAGACCGAATTTTGACTACTTGGTAAATGTGATTGAGCTCCCCGCCTGGGAGTGTTTGGAAGGCCAGCTACCGGGGCATGGCCCCACATCATCTCCATGGTAGTACCTCCCAAAACGATGTTAACCGTGCACCTGCAACGTTTATGGTGGGCTAATGGGTGCTGCACCTTGCTCAAGGGTAACCCAGAACAGTGCAGAGCAGGGGCCTCCATCTTCCCTGAGCCTGACACGTGCTCCGGCCGCATACCCGGAGGCTTACTTCAAAACTGACCACTGGCTTAATGCAGCTACATCCTTCTCCCGAGTCATGTCATGCGCTGTTGAGTTAGTATTGAGAGATATTCATGTTTTACCTCATTCATTACAGCCGATTCTCTTTCACTCCCATTTCCACCACTTTATTTTGCGACTCAGAATAACCGCTGCTTTTATGCTACCGTCCTTCTCTACATATGTAACATCTCCGCTTTCTCTTAACTACTGTGAGAGAGGGAGCTATTGGCGTGGGAGTGCTTCGAGGTGTAAGGACCCAAGGTTATGTTGCTATTGTCCAGTACAGTTAAGGGTAGATGACTGTACTCGATTTTTTTCCAGCTGATGATCCACTTTCGTGAATGTAGCACCTGCGCACTCCTGCCGGGTGATTGGTTGGTTTCAGTTTCATACCTGAAGTATCATATTAACAAGAAAACAATTGTACCTTATATTCCGATTCTCGTAAATGATGTTTTGCATTGTCATTGTACTATACAAACACGAAACGAGTATGTATCTGTGCTTCACCCGAACGAACAATGAATTTGAGGAAGTTGAATGTGAACTGAAATATTTATTGTTGTAAAAGGTATAGAGTTGTTGCATCTCCCTATATTAAAAAAAAAAAAAACGCATTTGGCTGGGTAAGTGCAAATAAAGAGTATCTTAATACTTAGGCACTTGTTACATTATACAATAGTGCCATTCTAAGTAAATTAGCGGTTTTGTCAGTGGTAAAGTGGTGGAAGTAGGGAGGCGAATGGAACAGTCGCTACAGAGGAGGGGGGAACACAAGAGATGGCCAGGAGGGAAAAACGTCTCACAAGACTTTAGTATTGATCACACCTACTCCATTGCTTCGATACCTTCGCCTATATTATCCTTACGAATATATATATTCGTAAGTATATGTATTTATTTATTTATTTATTAGAGATGCAACATCTCTGTACCTTTTACAACAATAAATATTTCAGTTCAAATTCAACTTCCTCAAATTCATTGTTCGTTTTGGTGAAGCACAGATACATACTCGTTTCGTGTTTGTATAGTACGATGACAATGCAAAACATCATTTACGAGAATCGGAATATAAGGTACAATTGTTTTCTTGTAAATATGATACTTCAGGTATGAAACTGAAACCAACCAATCACCCGGCAGGAGTGCGCAGGTGCTACATTCACGAAAGTGGATCATCAGCTGGAAAAAAATCGAGTATAGTGTTCTTTTGGTGGCATTGCATAATTATGAAAAAAAAAAACTTCCAGTCACTTCTTCAGGGTTCAAACCGTTTTGCTTAAGACACGGCCCTCTTCCCCGACTTGAGTGCTCTTCCATCAGATCGCCAAGCCTATATTTGAAATTTAAGTCCTGTCTCAGAGCTGTAAAAGTTTTGTCATCAAATTGAATACTTAAATCAGGCAGGAGAATAAAAATTGTTTAATCTTGTCCCTTAAATATTATTATTATTGTTGCTGTTGTTCTTGTTGTTTCTGTGTGTAATCCAAATCCTCAACTGTAAATCAGAGGAAACATCACGGAAGATGGCAACCTCTCAGGAAGAAGTGGTGTGGCATCTGTTCATTTGCCGAGTCTCGTAATAAATATTTTCCGCCGTCCCCGTGAAAGCAACCCCTCGTGTAAACCCAGCGTTAAGTGGTGTTACAAGCGTTTGCGGAGGGAGAGTGTGACTGATTTGCCTCTACTGAAGGAGTTTTTGAGGAGATTGCTTCAAGTGTCCAAGACGCATCTCAGAGCAGGGCTAGGGAGTTTATTTCGTATTTTTCAAGGGAACTACACCACCAAAAATCAGCATCACACAGGTATCTAAGTTGGTGGTGGAGTCAACAAAGCGGTGAGACAGACAATGGACTTAGTGTAGGGTCGCCCATTCGATCTCGATACCAGTTTACAGTATTTATGCATATACTTCGTTGTTAGTTTTATGTGTATTATTAATGCAGTGTACAGTGTATATAATTCAGAAAATACATAAGTGACGAATATAATCAGGTGTACTTTTCAAAATAAATCGCTAAGAAAGACACTCTACAAAGCCTCCATTTTCACCGCTACCAATTTACTTCACCCCTTCAGTCCTTTGACGTCATTTTGTAGAGCGTTTACTCTCACGGATCCCTAACCCTTTTCAGGTTGGTTGATGGCCATATATAATTACACGGAGGAGTTTATTTAAATAGCAGCCAAAGAAATTCATCCCTACCTCATAACCAGATCTCATTTAGGGTTTTTTTAGTGACCTAGTTTCGTCAGATTAAAAAAAAAATGGCGATGCTTTATTTTTGATATTTTCAGACGATTTCATGTAGATTATTGGGGACTTCTCAAACTGGAGGGATTAGATATTTCCTTCATTACCCTCTTCACTACCACAGGGGCTTTCGTGAAGTGAATAAAGCCGTCTGCATGGAAATATCTGCTGCATTTGTCTATCTATCGCCAGACGCGTTTATCCTGGAAAGAGTGGTCACAAATGAATCGCCTCCATGTCTTCCTGTCCTCCGTCATCAGGCTGTCCTCTTTCCAGCTTGCACCTCCCTCTCTCAGATACTTATCCACCCTATCCCTCCATCTCATTCTCGATCTTCCCCTCCCCTTCCACCCTCCACCTCATTCACATATACTCTCCTAGTCAGTCTCTCATTGCCTCACGGACATAACAAACATTAAGTAAAAGATACACAACCAGACTGAAGGGGTTACACAACACTGACAGTGAAAGACTCCTCATTTCAGTAAACCCCTTCAGACCAGTTATGTAACTTCTGTTTTATTCCTGCCATCTCTGACGATTTTCCATAGTTTAAAACAAACAGCCTTACTGGAAGGGTTAGACATGGGCTTTAATCTCCATTTCCCAAGTTGCAACAAATCGTCTAGAGATTGTAGCAGTACGATCCAGTCTGTGTGGGCGAGCTGACCCATCAGTCGCAGGCAAGCAATCGCCCCTGCAGGTCATCTTGTGCAGTGAACCGATGTTCCCTTGAGGTAGAGAGTACCTCGCCACACCGAAGCGAGAGGAAGAGTGTGGAGGTTTGGTTCCTTGATGGGCAACACATTTGCACCTCCACCCAGTTAACAAGGGCACCATAGTGGGATCCACATCGCCGCGTTATTGGCTATATGGTAACCACCCAGCGTTGTAAACCGTTTCCTGGATTACAAGAAGCTGTAGTCACCTTAGCCCTTAGAAGAATGAAGCAGCACTACATCAAGTGAGTGGATATTGGTCGCCACCACGTTTACAGTTAAATAAACTAAAGAGGACGATATCCCGATGTAGTTGGTGAAGAAGAAAAAGCCAGATGAATGGAGGTGGATATTATGAAAAAATAGAACCTGCCCATGTGATGCACGCCCGTCACACATGCCAACACCTCCCTCTTCCTCCTCCCATTGACCGTCATTATAACTTATTGTATATGCAAGTTATTTCCGAAGCAATAAATTTACGTTATATTTTGACGTACGGTAATATTAAACTGAGATGGAAATGGATGAATATCACACACACACACACACACACACACACACACACACACACACACACACACACACACACACACAACGATACTTGACGCACTGACTTTAGATGTAATTCTAGGGCTGATTTTGAGGTAACACTGTCCTATAGTTCCTGTGCGGCCTGGGGATCCTCCAAAGAAACGTCGTCTGTGGCACTTTGGAGCTGCGGATTGGGAGGCCCTCAGGCAGTACTTCTTTGATTTTCCCTGGAATGATTATTGCTTCCATGGCCGGGAGCCATCTGCGTGTGCCTGACGCATTAAGGAGGTTATTCTGTCGGGCATGGAAGCATACATTCCTTTCTCATATCCTTTGACTAATCCAAGAAAGCCTTGGTTTAATCATGCTTGTTCTAATGCTGTCAGCAACATGGAGAGGGCCTATAAAAGGTACCGGAGCCAACCCACCCCTGAATCACATCTTTTTAATATTTCTGCCCGGAATCGTGCTAAGTCTGTTCTTCGCTCTGCTAAAAATAATTTCATCCGCACTAAATGTTCTCAACTCTCCAACTCGAATTCTTCACGCTCCTTTTGGTACCTTGCCAAAAACCTTTCTAACAGCTTTACCTCATCATCCTTCCCTCCTCGTTTCTACTTTGATGGCTCTGTAGCTGTTTCTCCTACTGATAAAGCAGATCTCTTCGCTCAGACTTTCTCCTCAAATTCCACCTTAGACGATTCCGGTGCTGTTCCTCCATCACTTCCGCCCTCTGACTTCCTTATGGCTGACATTGAAATTTCTTCATCTGATCTGATGTATTTACAGCCATCACTGGTCTCAATACTAACAAGGCATATGGGCCTGATGGGGTCCCTCCTGTTGTCCTCAAGAACTATGCTTCAGTGCTTACACCCTGCCTAGGTAAACTCTTTTGCCTTTGTCTATCAACTTGTACCTTTCCTTCTTGCTGGAAGTTTGCTCTCATTCAACCAGTCCCAAAGAAGGGTGACCATTCCCAACCCTCTAACTATCGCCCAATTGCTTTAACATCCTGTGTTTCAAAAGTGTTTGAGTCTATTCTTAACAGAAAAATTTTAAAACATCTTTCCTATCACAACCTTCTTTCCGATCGTCAGTATGGGTTCCGTCAGGGACGCTCCACTGGCGATCTTCTCACCTACTTTTCAGAATCCTGGTCATCCTCCTTTCGGGACTTTGGCGAAGGCTTTGCCATTGCACTTAACATCTCAAAGGCTTTCGATCGAGTCTGGCATAAATCTTTAATTTCTAAACTGCCCTCTGACGGTTTCTATCATTCTATCTGTGCCTTCATCACTAGCTTCCTTTCTGGTCGTCTATAGCTGCTGTTGTAGACCGCCATCGCTCTTCTCCTAGATCTATCAACAGTGGTGTTCCTCAGGGTTTTGTCCTATCACCAACTCTCTTCTTTTATTTATCACCTTCTAAGCTGTACCTTTAACCCTATCCACTCGTACGCTGATGATTCCACCCTTCACCTTTCCTTTCGGTTCCCGCAACGTCCGTCTCAGCAGTTACTTCAGCAAACAAGGGATGAGGCTATGGCACACTTAATGTCTGACTTGGCTCGTATCTTTGACTGGGGTAAAAATAATCTTGTCGTTTTTAATGCATCAAAGACTCAGGTCTTATGCCTATCAACCCGCCAGAATCTTCCACAGGAGTACCCACTGATGTTTAATAATGTACAGCTCAGTTCTGCATCATCCTTAAACATGCTTGGGGTTTCATTCACTAGGGATTTATCTGGGAAGGAACATATTACATCTCTTGTGAAATCTGCTTCCAAGAGATTAGGTGTGTTAAGCCGACTCCGAACCTTCTTCACCCCCTGCACAGTTGTTGACTTTGTACACGGGTTTTATTCGCCCCTGTTTAGAGTACATCTCTCATGTGTGGGAGGCTCCCCACATGCAGCCATTCTCAATAGGGTGGAGTCAAAGGCTTTTCGTCTCATTAACTCTCCTCCTCTTACTGGCTGTTTTCAACCTCTGTCTCTTCGCCGCACTGTTGCATCTTTATCTCTTTTCTATCGCTACTTCAGTGGCTACTGTTCCTCTGAACTGTCTGCTTGCATCCCTCCACCTCTACGACGGGCACGTAGCACCCGTCTAGCAACAACCTCTCATCCCTTTTCTGTCCAACTCTCTAACGCAAGAGTTAACCGTTATTCCCAGTCCTTCATTTATGCAACCGGTCAACTCTGGAACTGTCTTCCTCTGTGTGTATTTCCTACTTCGCAACCGGTCAACTCTGGAACTGTCTTCCTCTGTGTGTATTTCCTACTTCCTATGATCTCCAGTCCTTCAAACGCAGTGTCCAGGCATCTCGAAATGAACAATGGATCTTGAATTTGGCTCTTTTTTTTGTATTGTTTTTGTTTGTTCTTAGAAGGAACAGTTTGCGGGCCCACGGCCTTCGGTTCCTTCTTCCTTGCATTAAAAAAAAAAAAAAAATCAGCATAGATCTAGTTCTCAGCCGTTGCGGAGCTACAGCTACTGATGATGACCTTGTGAGTGAATATGGTCTCCTTCATAATTTACCTGTAACGTCAGAGAGAGAGAGAAAGAGAGACAGACAGACAGAGACAGAGAGAGGAATGTGACCCAATGAATGACCTGTATTTATTCGTGGTACCGTCGGAAGAGGGTTAAATAGTCTCACAGTAACATCATGAGAAATTGTACTTATTTTCCCTACAGTCCAGCGATGTATTTCATTATATCCGTGCTATCTCCAGACTATTGTACTAACCTTTAGAGAGACTTCGAACTGGAGTAGTCAGATGTGGCCTTCCTTATTCATTACCAAAAGTTTGTCCTGAATTAAACGGAATCGTCCGATGTCAGCAAAAATAAGAATACGTCATCGGATCGAAGGGGTTAGATTAGTACTACAGCCGCAAAGTTATATTAGGCATAGGAGTGGCCATTCATCGTTTCAGGATTAAATGCGTGCCACGGTTTATAGTACTACCAGCGTGAGGAAGGTTTCCGCGCAGCTCGAAACCCCTGTTAGTCGTATTTTATGACAGGGCAATTCGTACTCAATCTCATCATTGACGTCATCTGGCGCGATGTCGAGCCATGTGCCGAGAGAAGAAGCCCCGCCCCATCCACCTCGCACCACTCGCCTCATTGTTTGCAGTTGCCAAACAGTTTTTTGTCAGTTTATTCATATGGTAGAGATACGTGAGTATGGCACATAACAATGATGAGAAATGAAGATAATTAACTGTTGCAATTCACAAATACCTTGGGTTGCTTTCTCAATGGATATTTATTTCAGTCATAAAGTAGATAATTTTCGCAGGCATCTCAGGTGAAGATGTTGCATATTTCTTGAATTATGCGAAGATTGCAAAGAGATAATAGCCAATGACTTTACTATAAAGTCACTCAGTTTAATTGTTAATCTACTGATGTTTGTTTAGCTCTCACAAAAGAGGGTTGGCAACAGGACCCCAAAAAATAATTGCAAAAATATTAGGTGGTAACCTCAGTTGGTTAGAATACATCACATAACGTCAACATTATTGACAAATATGTGAACATGAGAAAATTTATCAAGAATCTGTAGCAGCTATGCGTAAGATACGAATATTTTTTTTAAAAAGTAAGTATAATAATTTATCTGTTTATGTACTGCTGAGATTTTATGGTTAAACCTCTTCATTGCACAACCCGAGTATATCTTACGGCATTTCCCCTATGGGTTCGCCGTCCTGACTGGGAAGAGTGGTATTTTAACATCTGTGATGTTGACTTTATGATCTTGAGGGGCCACTGCCAAGGCTTCGTCTTCGTAAGTGAAGCAGTAGTATCCTTCTGGCAATATATTTAGCCGTATTACGTTCTGAAAAAGGGACGGAACAGTGGAACTAGCTTGCCGTCGAGGAACGAAGTTGATCGGGTTAGAAAGCTTTCAGCTTGAGGAGACGTGATTAGCATGCCCATCTTTCTTTGTGGTACACATAGGGCATCAACACATAATTCTGAAAGTACATAATTGCTTGGCATTTCCGATAATAACCCACATGGAGGACATTACCAGGAGCTCTGCAACGAAAATTTTTAAAAAATTTATGTTTTTATAGTTCTCACTTGGGGATGTTGGTTTCTGTGGTATTTTCCAGATTCCACTTGAATGAGTTTTTTGCTGTGTTGGAAGTCTGAGTAAGTGTCCTGAGAGCATGTTGCCAGTTAACCAAAGTTGGGCAGAAACATAGGCTTGGTCAGATAATGCCTGTCTCAAACTAACCAGTAGGGATGTATGTTAGAATAGGGCTCTGATTTCATGGGTTTTAGTTGGACTCCTCAGGCATTGCATCATAAGATCACTTCATGCAAAGTGAAAGAACCTGCAAACAAGAAGCTTTTTTTTTTTTTTTTTTTTTTTACATAATGAGCTTGGTTGAAAGCTCCTGATGGCCTCAGTGTAGAATATTACTGCAGTTCTCTAGGCACAAGGCTTTAGGAAAATATAAACTCAATTGAAAAGGGTGTGACATTCCCTAATAAATCAAGAATGTTATTGCAGTTTATAAGGACTGGGTATATATTAAGATTGTGACAAGCTATTCTGTGGTTCAGAATAGGTGTTGTTACTGCATATGCCTTTTTTAAATAGTTTATTTCTGTGTAATTGTGTACTTGGTGAAATGTGTGGGTACTGTGAACCATGATTAATAACAAGTGTACTGGGTATGGTCTTTGAATGAGCAGTGAAATTCACTAGGCATATTTTCTTGATCAGTTAGATATATTTTGTCAGTATTTGAAAACATCTGAAAGAGTATTTGTTGCAGACACAATGGTTTCTATCCATGAGTTTGGTAATGCTTTAAATTTAGTTTTTTTTTGTGTGTGTGTAAATAATGTTTAAAGAAACATTGCCTAAAGCAGTCACCTCAACTCCTTAGTGTCTTCAGCATGATGACAGAGTTTTTTTGTAAATTGAAATGATGCATGTGTTTTTACCCAAGAGGAAACTACAGATGATGTTTTGAGGCTGAAGGAGTTAAGGGTATTTGCATGGTAATAGTATGGTATATTTTTTAGGTGCCACTACTACCACACATCACTGATTGTGGATACCATACTTTAGTAACTAAGCTCCCTTTATGTATGTAGCTTTACACACATAATAAGTGTATGGTTAGGCTAAGCTCATTGATTTTTAAAGGACTTAAGTCTGTCATGACTGTTCAGTTTATTGTCTTTGTATCTTAATAGGCAGACTACCTTTGGTTTTGCAACTTTAAAAACACACTAAGTGAATGACAAAGACTCAGCTCATTGATATTCAAGCTTCTATGTCCCTCTCAACCTGCACCCCCCCCACCCTTCCTCAGAACTTCCCTGCATGTTACAGCTTTTGAATATTATGTCTCAGGGGCCAGTTCACTGTTTGTTCTGCAGCTTGGCACAAACTATAAGCCATTAATAAAAAACTAGGCTTATTGATTTTCAAGTTCAGTGTGGTAGACTGTGCAGCATATTGGGCACTAAGGTACACATGACAGATGACAGTTGGTAAATGGATTATTTCCACAGTAAAAAAAAAAAAAAAAACAGTTCAGCCCAAAATGGTTTTCTTTAACTCTGATGATGTACTTTTTATTTTATTCATGCTGCAGTACATGCAAACCACTTTAATTATAGAGAGATATCTTATAGAGGAGGGGATGGATATATCCTTTGTCTCCACCTTCATTACTAGATGTTTATCCTTAAAATCTTATAGAGGAAGTAAAAATATGCTACAGACTTTCACTGGATTGATAGAGTAAATTCTGCTTATCCCAAGTGATCTTTCTTTCCATTTTAATGATAATGCTCTTCATTACTAGCCCCAGTGTACATTTTGTACCACCTTCTTGGTATATACTTGGGTTTCCAGACTCCCACTTCAAATGTAGTTCCATTTATTATTTTTATAAAGTTTTCATGCATTTGTTTTTACTACCACCTGATTATTCATTAGCTGTGAGTATATACCTATTCTGAACAAATAAACTTTGCTTGCTGCAGTCTTTCTCATACAGATAAACTAAATGGTTTGGCTGTTTTTCTCTGACATTTCTTATGGTCTTCACTGACCATGTTTTATTGTTGTTTGTGTTGCTTAAACAGTTTGCCTGGCTGAGCAGATCTGTCAGCCACTGATAAGCAACTTGAAGTTGGCTCTCAGTTATCTTGTTTTATTTTTTCTTGGAGGGAACAATCTTGTGGACATCTAGCTTTTGGTTACTTCTTTCTTGCATTAAAAAAGAAGGCTTCTGTGGGGTCATCCTGCTGGTATAGTACAGTACAGTATATACACCGTGCTGGGAGTCAATGCTCTCTTGTGGTAGACAGCATCTCACCAGGGTTGAACCAGGGTCTTTCCCAGGATGAGGTGCAGGAAAATATGAGGAGGTGGGTCTCCCAGATGGACAACACAGTTGCTCCTCCCAGGGTGCACAGCCCTACTACATGTAGGCTCTTTGTCAGTGGCAACATGTTTTGTTTGATGATTTATCCATTATCAGTTTTATTAATTATCGCTGTGATACAATACTGTATTTGGTACCTCCTTCCTAGGTATACATGGAGAAGAGCAGATTTGAACCTAGTAAATGATATATTGTAAGAGCTAGAATATGAAACAGAATTAACCAGAGCTATATTCAAATGTGTGATGGGTTTGTCATATGACTTAGCTACTTGCTTTTTTTTTCCTTTTTTTTTTTTCCCCATCAGCTGTATATGGCAGCTGGCTCTCACATTATCACAGTCAGTCTTGGCTTGGCTAGTGAACAGTAAGGCAGCCGTCTCTGCTTCTGTTTGGTCTTGGAGACCCTCTTAGCCTATATCTGATATTGCTATGGTTTGCTGCAAAATGACTGAAAGTTGTAATACCTACTTTAACTTGTAACACAGGTAGTTAACAAAAGCTACTGGGGAATTCTTGATGTCTGTTTGCAGGTAAAAGAATGTAGTTTTTTATCTTTTTTATTCCCTTCCATTAAGGAAAGAAAGTTAAAAAATGGGGGGGGATATTGTCTTGGATGTAAGGGTTAAAGGATTGCAAAGAATGCAGGCACTGGTTGCTGTCAGATCAGGCAGCTGCTGGGTATTTAATATGATTTAACCAGTACTGTGCAGACTTTTGTGTTTCAATTTTAAAGCTGGGAACATAGTTGCATGTATATGCTGTGTTTACCTGATGGTGCTTTTCATGCTACATTATCTCCGTCATTGTACATGTTCAGTTATTTTTCAGATCTCATTGCAAATGTTTGTACTGTAGGTCTGCCTCATGATGTTGGGGTATGATTTTATAGCTGATACCATTTTAGTGTTGTATTAGCATTAGTGAAGTTATATCTCGTATGCACCAGTAATTGGTTGTAGCCTACAAAATACATCAGAGCAATATTCCAGTGTCCAGCTTTTGGACAAAATACAGTATAGAGTAACAAGAATGACATTCTGGTTGCTTGTTGATTAATAGGTTGTTGTAGTAATACATGTATTTATATCACTTTTGTTGATGTTCTTGGAAACTGAGTTAATATAAGTTTGTCGTGATGGTTGTGTTAATGATTAAATGAGTTTTTATTGCCTTACTAAGAGATATAATTTAACTGTCTGGCAGCCTGTGGAAACTCAGAAAGAGTCTTATCACTTGATTTACTGTACTCAGGCAAGGTCAGGTGAAGAGCAAGTTCAGTCTCTGATGATAAAGGAGTGAGGGAACTACATTGGCTTCTTACAAGACAGACCATCTATATTTCATATTCAGAAAACATGGACATCTTCATTTTCTTTGCAGATTGACTTCATGTGTATCTTTATTGTATATTGATTATATTGTTGAGCGTGGCTTTTATATATAAGAATGTCTTCAGTAAGTTGAGTACTCTTTTTTTTGTACAGTTGTGAATGAAATATTTTTCAGTTTATTATGATTGTAATAATACAGTTTTGAAATGCAGTGCGGTGATGTGATCTTCAGAGTCCATCCAACTTCTCCGGATATTTATAAGTTTCATAATACTGTATCATATTAGATGTTACTGTCTGCAGCCACATGTCATATTTGTAGCATTCGGCACAGTATGTTGTACAGTGTGTTACTTCTTTATACTGTACAATGAAATTATACCTCTGATGTGATCTTCAGAGTCCAGCCAACTTTTCTGAATTCTGCACAGTTTTTAAAGTTTCATAAATGTTCTGTTCAATGTTGCTGTCTGTAACCATGTCTTATATTTGTAATATATTACACAGCATACAGTGTGTTGCATCTTTGTACTATAAAATTATATGTTGCAGATATGATACAAATGTCTTTTTCGTATAGGTGACAGAGAGGGTGGTTTTGGCATAGGGAGTGTTGATGGTAGCAGCAAGACGATGGCTTCTCCTGATCAGTCCAGTGGGCGCCCAGCTGATCAGAAAGAATTCACTGTTGCAACACCTTTGGAATTTGTCAGGAAATTTGGTGGCAAGAAAGTTATTACCAGAGTAAGTTCTTGACAGTCATCTTGATTGCAGGTCTGTGAAATTATGTAGCTATTGTACACCTTGTGTGTTTATTGTATGGATACGTTTAGTTCCTTCTTTCTTGCATTTAAGAAAAAAAAAAATAGGTCTCATTCAGTGGTTTGAGGAATTAACACCTTGTCTTGACTTAAAGTTCTTGTGTTATTATAAAGTTATTTTGAAGCAAGAAATTATTTAGGGGGCACTTTTGTTGCTTAGTCATAAATCAGAGCATGTCCCTCTGAAGGCAGCATTTGCAAGCACACATCTTAGGCTTTAAGTGAAAACTGACTATTGTAGTAAAAACCTTGATTAATCAGTAATGGAGGCAGGTATAGTTTGAACTGTATATACTATTTTGGTTATAAGTAGCATAATGTGTTTGTATATAGTTAATGTAAGCCTTCAGTTTACTACTTCATTCCAGGGTAAAGGAAAAATTACGAGAACATGATTAAATATGTGTATATCATTTATAGTATGGTATTTGAAAACACTTCTGTGTTACCAGATCCGTAAAGGCATATACAGTATACCCATGATTCTTGATTTTTACTATTTATCCCCCTCACTGTGAGAGATTTCCATCAAGTAAAACTACAAATTAACTAGATAAAATAGAAAGTGCATACTGAAGGTTTAAAGTACCAACTACATGTAATAGTTCAATTATTTCTCAACCAGATCCTCATTGCAAACAATGGCATTGCTGCGGTCAAGTGTATGCGTAGCATACGGAAATGGGCTTATGAGGTATTCAGAAATGACAGAGCCTTTCATTTTATTGGAATGGTTACACCAGAAGACCTCAAAGGTAAGTTCATTTATACTGTGTAAGCTGTCTTGTGAATTTACTGCATTTGCATTACAGTATAAAAAGAATATTGTAATGTCAATGTTTGAATGCTGTAGAGAACCTTATATCTTTTATTATGAATTACCGTATATTCATTACGATACAGGTATCAGCTTAAACCTACCGCAGTACTAACAGCTATGAATTGTGATTGTATGCTTCATAAATTTGAAAGACTGTAATGACACCATGGCTGATATGGTCTGATTTCAGACGTGAGGAAAACAGGCTGGTGCTAAATTCATGAATGGTTTTTGTCATTCAAACTATCCTGCCACTAATGTTAAGCAGTACTAGATGTTGAACGGAAAAAAAATAATATTAATGCTTAATGTGAAAACCATACATAGTATGTTGTTACTAATTAGCAAGTCATCATGTACTTAATTAATTATCAGCTGATGTATGGCAGTTCTGTGGGTCTGTTTTATCAATTGTGGTGAATTTTTAAAATAAGAACTTCATAAGCAGCACTGTATCACATCAGTTTGGACTGTCTGCTCTTCATTGGCATACCCTTTCTTCAACTCTCTTCAGTTAAATGCCTTCCATTTGTTTCGTGAGCAAAGATCACTGAAGCATTCAGCTGTAAGCTGTCAGGTTGAACACAGCCCTGATGTTCAGAGGCTGGCTATAGTACACATTTCTGCTGCTTGTGTATATACTGCTTTGCATATTTGCAAATGTATCCAATATATCCAGCAGTAATATAGGCATCTTCATAGCCAGACAAAAGGTTACCAGTAGTTACCAACCCAGCAGGAGAACATTTGAGCACTTAGCAAACCTACAAGGCTTATTTATTTATTTTTATAATGTCCATTTGTAGTTACTGAAACTATTCTTGGTATGTTCCCGTGCAACCTTTTTCCTTTTTCACCAATTTTGTCTAGAACAATTAATGAATGGTGATAGTTTGATGCCTTTATAATTGGTTGGTGTACTGTAAAGTAGCTACATCTGCTCATGACTTTATCATTACAGTGATGTATAGATATATGATACTACACACACTGTAATAAAATGTTATAATCTGATCAGTAACATTTCATGTGCTTAAGATTAATATATGTGTTATGGTACTCAGCGGGTGCAGAATACATCAAATTGGCTGACACAACAGTATGGGTGCCAGGTGGTGCCAACAACAACAATTATGCTAACGTGAAGCTTATCCTGGACATTGCAACTCGCTATGAGGTGGACGGAGTTTGGGCTGGCTGGGGACATGCCTCAGAGTACCCAGAACTTCCAGGTGAGGCTGGAGGGAATGAGCATTAACTGAAGTGTAGGATAGGGACAGCTCTTGGAGAGGAATAAATAAGATAGGTCCATTCTCTAGGCATTAAATAGTACATGCTGTACTTATAATGTGTACAAGCTAAATTTGAGTATGCCATCTGCATTAAGACTGATTATTCTTCACCCTGTCCTCACTTCCTGTTCTGACAGCTGTTAAACACTGACTTCGTACATTGAATGACCCAGACTGGCACCAAACCTAGTGATGAGAAAGTGATCACCTTAATGTAACAAAGTTACTCTTAACCAGCTTTATAAACTATATGAAATTGTGTCATTCACATGGTAATGTTGCATAATTTATCATTGGTTGTTAGTTTGGTTGGTGGGGAATAACATTTATGAAGTAAATTAATTATTTGATAAAAATCATCTGACAAGTCTGCTGTAATTACACAACGTTAACATAAATATCACCTTGAATTTTTACTGACTAATCTGCTGTAATTACACAACATTAACATCCCTGTATGCTGTAACTCATCACACCATACAACTTTGATGTTGGTGGTGAGTGGTGACAAACTTCATCCACTCATAGTAGTGCTGCCTACTTCTCTCTTCACCATTTTCATTCTTTTTCTCTGTTTGTCCTCCTCTCTACCTGTTTCTCCCATCCTTCCTGTCACTTATTACTCTTCTATCCACAGGTGACACTACACTGAGTGACAAGTATAATGTTTCTTATAGCTTAGGAAATAATTTACAGTGCTGGGTGGTAACCATATAACTAGGTATTAGGGTGATGTAGAGCCTACTATGGTGTCCCTGTTACTTGGGTGGAGAGATGAAATTGCAGCGTCCATTGGGGAACCAAATGTCCACATTTTTCTCTACACCTTGTCTGGCATGGTGCTGTCTGCTGCAAGGGAACATTAGTTCGCAGCATGAGATGACCCTGCGGGGATGATTGCTTGCCTGCGGTTGATGGGCCTGCTTTGCCAGACTGAAAGTCATTTTCTCAGTCTTGTGGTGTTGGTGTTTGATGCGATTTGTTTAGACAGACATAAAATGATACTGTTGAGAAACTCCACTTCTTTCAAAATATTTTCTTGAGTTTTATTTGCAAGATACAGGTACCATAGTAATAATTATTCATTTTTCACATGTCAGTAAACCTCTCAGTGGATGATTTGGCTACATACTCGTATATTTATGTGTGATGATGAACATTGTAATATTATCCTTATGCATTGTAAAGAAAGTATATTTTTAAAAAATTGTGTTTGTGCATGCACTTGTGTGCATCAGTGCACATGTGCTTGCATCCTCCAAGCCAGTTGGGTAGTTAAAAGATTATTGGTATGCCATGAGAATGATTTCAGCAATTATTACAGTACTGTATTATGTTACTGTATAGAATTACAAGTCATTGTTCATCATCACATCATCATTACCAGTATCATCATCATCATCATCATTATCATCACCATCATCATAATCATCATCATCCAGTTCCATTATGCCCCATACAAACCAGACCACAGGGGCCCAGGGCTGAACTACTTAATCCCGACATTTTAGGCAATGGTGGTCAGACAGACTTTCCCCCAAGTGTCATTACATGAGCAAGAAATGCCAACCACCCCACAGATGGAACCCTTACAAGCTCCATCTGGTTGGATTGTCTTAATCCACTAAACCACCAGGCGTGGAATGAAACAGTCATTGTGTTAATTTTTTTTTTTTTCATTAACTGTAATATTACTCCATCGGATTCATTTATGTGAAGTTGCAGAATGTGGTGAATGTTTTTGGCGTTATTAGATAGAGCCAGGGTTCTGGGGACTTGAATGATGAGTGAATGGAAGTGTGACCCATTGAATTCAGCAGACTTGGGCTGTCTGTATGTTGCTACTCCTGACCCTGCCGTAGGATAGGAAAGGAGGTCTGGATGATGATGATGATGATGATGTACTGTAATATGAAAATTTTACGTAAGTTAGAAATAAAAATTTTCTCTTCATTCTTCAGATTGTAATGCAAATGTTATTCATTTGTATTTCATTACAGCTAAGTTGCACAAGAATGGTATTGCTTTCATTGGTCCACCAGAGAAAGCCATGTGGGCACTGGGAGACAAAATTGCCTCCAGCATTGTGGCTCAGACTGCAGACATTCCAACCCTGCCTTGGTCTGGTTCAGGTGTGTACGCAGGAGAGCTGTTGCCGTACATTTTAAACATATTAATCCAATGAAGTACTTTATTTTGTTCGTGCTATCTGCAGATGGTTTCATTTAGCTTGGAAGACAATTAGATTGGCTTCATTTATTTGTTCTCTGAAAGAGCCCCCCCCCCATCCTGAGTAAAATCATATAAAGGTAGCAGTGATAAACCAGTAAAGCACTGTACATCATCAGTTTCTAGAGACTGAGTGGCGTATCAAAGTTGAGAGTACAACCTTTACTACAACACCTAATCTAATGAGACCCTGTCAGTTGTAATGTGTGGACTCACTGTAGGGTAATTATCATTGTTGCTGACTGAATCCAGTGTAGTGTATCCATTCATTCTTGTGTAATTTTTTAGTGTAGCATCCTTAGTGGTTGGTTTTCTGTTTAGACTGAAAATTTAATAAATAATAATTGAGTGTAATAAATAGCAAAAACTTAGGATGATCAGGGATCATAAATATGTTATAATGATTTGTTTCACAGGTCTAAAAGCAGAATACGCAGAAACCAATTCTGGTTCAAGACTGAAAATTCCACATGAGTTGTACAAACAAGGCTGTGTAGAGACAGTAGATGATGCTCTTGCTGCTGCTCAGAAGATTGGTTTTCCAGTCATGATAAAAGCATCTGAGGGAGGAGGAGGCAAAGGAATCAGGAAAGCTGAATCTGAAGATAATTTTCCAGCTCTTTTCAGGCAGGTTAGTCTCAGTTGTGCAACTATTGCAGTACATTTTTAATAAGCTTTTTGGTTTTGTGGGTATATGTGTTGCAAGTAGACCTCCTCATCTCAGACTAACCAGTTGAATGTATGTACCTGCCAGACATTTATGAAGCACATAGTAAAAAAAACGTATGGGTGGTTTATCTGTGAGTTCAAATGAGTGGTTGAATGATGGAGTAACTAGATGTGTTGTCTGTTTCAGTAGGCACTTTTTGATATATTTTTTTCATTTATTGATTTTATTGATTTATTTTACTCTTCCAGTTCACCCTCTTTTTCATCATCATCATCATCATCCGGACTTCCATTCCCGCCGTAGGGAAGGGTAAGGAGTACCAACATCCAGACAGCCCAGGTTTGCCCAATTCAATGGGCCACACTTCCATTCACACATCATTCAAGCCTCTTTTCCTCTTGTGAAATCTTCCAAGAGATTAGGTGTGCTAAGCTGGCTCCGAACCTTCTTTACCCCTGCACAGTTGTTGACTTTATACAGGGGTTTTATTCGCCCCTGTTTAGAGTACAACTCTTATGTGTGGGGAGGCTCCCCACATACAGCTCTTCTAAATAGGGTGGAGTCTAAAGCTTTTTGTCTCATTAACTCTCTTCCTCTTACTAACTTCCTTCAGCCTCTGTCTCTTCGCCACACTGTTGCATCTTTATCTCTTATCTATCGCTACTTCATTGGCCACTATTCCTCTGAACTGTCTGCTTGTATCCCTCCATCTCTACAACGGGCACGTAGTACCTGTCTAACAACAAACTCTCTTCTCTTTTCTGTCCAACTCTCCAATGCAAGAGTTAACCGTTACTCCCAGTCCTTCATTTATGCAACTGGTCAACTCTGGAACTGTCTTCCTCTGTCTGTATTTCCTACTTCCTACGATCTCCAGTCTTTCAAATGCAGTGTGTCCAGGTATCTCGAAATGAAAGGATCTTGAATTTGGCTCTCTTTTGTATTGTTTTTGTTTTTTCTTGGAGGGAACGGTTTGCAGGCCCATGGCCTTTGGTTCCTTCTTCCTTGCATTAAAAAAAGAAAAAAGAAAAAAAAGATAAGCCAAAAACTTTCACCATGTTCTGTAGCTTCTCATATACTTATCTGATAGAGTGAGTCCGAATGCTGTCTTGTTAAAATGGGTGCCAAATCCCTGGTTATGCGCTTCTTCGCACAAAATTCATCCAGTCAGCTCAGTCTCTTGTCAGTCCCTTAGCCTCACCAACTTCCATATCTTTCTTCCTCACTCACTCACCCATCATATCCCTCTGCCTTCTTCTTGGCCTACCTCGCCTCCTCCCTCCTTCAGATTTGCTCAGATACACCTTTTTCACCACTCTGTTGTCATCCATTCTCTCCACATAACCAAACCATCTCAGTACACATTCTTCAATTCTGGTGTCTACAGACTTCCTTACTCTGCATCTTTCACAAATCACATTATTCCGTATCCTATCCACTCCCTGTACTTCACATACCTTCCTTAGCAGTCCCGTCTCCACTGCTCTTACTCCTGACTTTTCATTTTCTTGCCACACCGTAGTCTCACCTCCATATGTGTTGGCACTAACATTCCTTCATGTAAACCTTGCGCAGCTGCAACACTCAAACCTCTATTTTTTTCCAAGATCATCATAGCACCAGCTACTTCCCCCTTTTGTATAACTCTACTTTCCACTTTTTTTGCACATTTTCCTCTCTTGTCTATCACTGTACCGAGGTATTTGAACTCTCTCACCAATGCCAGTCTCTCTCCAATCACTTAACATCACACTGGGAGTCACCTTCTGTCTCAATAACCATCACTTTAATGTTTTCTACATTTACTGTCAAGGCACGATGCTCACAGAAATAAATAAAACTCAACACTAGTCTACCAAGCTCTTGTCCGGTATTTGCAAGTAGTACTGTATCATCAGCATACAACAAATTTAAGGTATTCCATCCATCACCATTCATTACTAGCACTATCCCTCTTTCCATTGCTCATGTTTGTACTTTTCTCAACACCCCATCCATATATATATTGAACTATCATGGGGATATCACACAACCTTGTCGCACGACCACATTTATCGTGAACCAATCACTTTGATGCCCGTTTACCCATACACGTCTCACTACCATCATAAAAACTCTTGACAGCACCTAGCAGCTTACCATCTACACCATACATGCGCAAAACCTTTCACAGTCCTTCTCTGTCTACTTTGTTGTACGCTTTTTCCAGATCCATGAATGCCATAAACTCCTTATTGTTCTTCTCACATGCCTTCTATACTATCTGTTTTACTGCAGATATTTGATTCACACATCATCTGTTGCTCCTAAAGCCACTTTGTTCATCACTTACCAGGACTTCTGAGCTGTCCCTTACTTTCTCTGTAATAATTTTTCCATATCTTTTTCCTGCCATACTCAGTAGACTTATGCCACGATAATTCTTGCACACACTTTGCTCACCTTTACTTTTGTACAGAGGTACAGTCACTGCCTTTTCCACTCTGCTGGCTCAGTTTCACTCATCCATGCCTTCTTTCATGTCACCAGCAAGCACTTCATTCTGCTCTCTCCACTACACTTAATCATCTCTGCATATACCTCATCAACCCCAGCTGCTTTCTCGTTTTTTAGTTGCTTCACAGTGTTTTTCACCTGAGTGTGTATCATGTTTCCTGGCACTGCATTCTTTCTCTGTACACCCCTAAAACCAATTATATTAACATTCGCTTTGCTCTCTTCACTCCCATTCATCAGACTTCGAAAATATTTGTACCATCTAGTTGTTACTTCATTTTTATGGGTTAATCTACCACCTACATCTTTCACACTTTCACATTTCTTTCCACTGTCACATTTACACATCTGCACCTCATTCTAGAAAAACTTCTTATTTTTGTAGTAATTTGCATTATTTTTCTTCCTAGATCATCATTTACCTCCTTGTTTTTCCTCTTCACTAGTTTCTTTACGTTCTTCTTGATCTCAATATACTGTATATATTTCTTATTTCAGCTGAACCCCTGTCTTGTATCCACTCTAGCCACTTCTGCCTCTTTTCCTCTACTGCTCTCTTAACCTCTCCTTACTTGTGGAAAGTAGGTTCAGGATGATAATATTGAAATTCAAAATAAATGTTTAATTTTAGGTACAAGCTGAAGTGCCAGGGTCTCCAATTTTTATAATGAAGCTGGCTGAGTGTGCTCGCCACCTGGAGGTGCAGATCATCGCAGACATGTATGGTCATGCTGTCTCACTGTTTGGCCGCGATTGCTCTGTGCAGCGGAGACACCAAAAAATAATTGAGGAAGCTCCATGTGTCATAGCAAACCCAGAAGTTTTTCACAAAATGGAACAGGTGATTGATATTATCAGAAACAGTGTCTTATACCAGCAGTTGCTGAACTTGATATAATGTGTACCGTACTTTAGATGGTGCTATTTATTTGACTACATTTGACTAATAATGCATAATTTTCAGGCAGCAGTAAAGTTGGCAAAGTTGGTGGGTTACGTTAATGCAGGAACTGTAGAGTATTTGTATGATAATGATGGCAACTTCTTCTTCCTGGAACTGAATCCACGACTACAAGTGGAGCATCCATGCACAGAAATGATCACAGACATCAACCTGCCTGCAGCCCAATTACAGGTTGTGTACACTGTTGTTAAAAGAATATATATATATATATATATATATATATATATATTTNAATGGCAGGGAGAAGGAGGGTTGTGAGAAGAGAGGAAGAAATCACCAGGATGGAAGTGGTGGAAGCAATGAAGAAAGTTAAAATGGGGAAAGCCCCAGGAATTGATGGAGTGTGTGGTGAAATGCTGAAGCATGGGGGAGAGATAGTAATAGAATGGATGTGGAAGGTGTGCAGATTGGCTTGGGAGGAGGGTAGAGTCCCGGAGGATTGGAAGTCAGGTATAATTATTCCTCTGTACAAAGGAAAAGGGGAAAAAGCAGTGTGTGGTAATCATAGGGGCATTTGCCTTCTCAGTGTAATAGGAAAAATATATGGTAGGATACTTATTGACAGAGTTAGGGAAATTACTGAGGAATTAGTTGGAGAAGAACAAGGAGGTTTTAGGAAGGGAAGAGGTTGTGTAGACCAGATATTCATTCTTAGATCCTTAGTGGAAAAGTTTCTAGAGAAGGGCAAGAAGTTGTATGCAGCCTTCATGGATCTGGAGAAAGCATATGACAGGGTGGATAGACAAGGTTTGTGGAAGGTATTAAGAATATATGGAGTGGATGGGAAGTTGTTGAAGGCAGTGAAGAGTATGTATGAGGGTGCTAAGGCTGCAGTGCGTGTGGATGGCAAACTGAGTGAATCTTTCCATTTGAAGGTTGGATTGAAACAAGGATGTGTCATGTCTCCATGGTTGTTCAATCTGTATATGGATGGGGTTATAAAAGAGATACAAGGTCGGGCAGTGGATGTTGGAGTGGCCCTAGTGAGAGAGGGCAGTGTGTGGAAACTCCCTGTACTGTTGTTTGCAGATGATACTGTGTTGTTGAGCGAAGACGAAGGGGAGCTGCAAGGCTTGGTAGATGAGTTTGGGAGAGTGTGTAAGAAACGGAATCTAAAGGTGAATGTGGGGAAGAGTAAAGTGATGGTCTTCGAGAGAAGTGAAGCCAGTGAGTGTACAGTGAGATTGGATGGGAAGGATATGGAGAATGTGAGTGAATTTAAGTACTTGGGCAGTGTGATGAGTAAGGATGGTAGTCTGGAGGGTGAAGTGCTCGAAAGGGTACAGCAGGGAAGGAAGGTTGCTGGTTCGTTGAAAGCAGTGATAAGAAACAGGGAGGTGAGCATGGAAGTGAAAAAGTTGTTACATGACAGTATTGTGATACCAACTCTGACATATGGAAGTGAAGCTTGGACCCTGTTGGAAGGACAGAAGTCAAGAGTGAGAGCAGTGGAAATGAGTTATTTGAGAGGAGCATGTGGAGTCACATGGAGAGACAGACTAACAAATGAGGAAGTGAAGGAGCGTTGTGGTGTGGTTGAGGACGTGATGGGAAGCGTTAGGAGAAACACGTTAAGGTGGTTTGGGCATGTGGAGAGGATGGAGAGTGAAAGATTGACGAGGAGAGTGTATGTGAGTGAGGTGGAGGGGGCGAGAGGGAGGGGGAGGCCGAGGATGAGATGGAGGGATGGAGTGGAGAGGTATATGAGAGAGGGGGGTGTGAGTTGGGAGCGTGGTAGTGAAATGGCAGGGGACAGAGTGACATGGAGGCGATTTGTTTGTGGCCACCCCGTTCGGGATTGAGGCGTCTGGCAATAGATAGATAGATAGATAGA
>JAGKTI010004601.1:0-20161 GCA_018397915.1 Birgus latro | reverse complement strand
GAGGGGGAGGGGGCGAGAGGGAGGGGGAGGCCGAGGATGAGATGGAGGGATGGAGTGGAGAGGTATATGAGAGAGGGGGGTGTGAGTTGGGAGCGTGGTAGTGAAATGGCAGGGGACAGAGTGACATGGAGGCGATTTATTTGTGGCCACCCCTTTCGGGATTGAGGCGTCTGGCAATAGATAGATAGATAGATATATGTATGTATGTATATAATTTCATGTATTAAAGAGGATCACCTACCATATTAGCTATTTCTCATAGCTACGACTATTTGTATTATCATCATGATGTTAATCCTACTTCCCATCAAGATATATATGGGTTGAGAAGCTTTAAGAAATAGGAATAGATACACATAAAGGTAGGAGAACCATCTTGAGTGCCCATTTAAATGGGCCACACATCCATCCCTACATTTCAGTCTTCAGTGTTTTTGACTGCACCTAACTGGCAAACCATGTGCATCTCTCTCGTCTGTCTGTCTGTCTGTCTGTCTGTCTGTCTGTCTCTGTCTGTCTGTCTGTCTGTCTGTCTGTCTCTCTCTCTCTCTCTCTCTCTCTCTCTCTCTCTTTCTGTTTGAGCATGTGATCAGGGTGTTGATTCTGTTTAATTAATTTAACCCAAATCTGTGCAAGAATACTTCTTTGCTAATAGTGCCTTTCTTACTGGATCAAGTTTGTACATTTGGCTGCCATTATAAGGCAGAGTGTGTGAAGTGTATTTGATATTGCAGTTCTCTATTTTACTACAGTATTTAGTTTCTGAAATATAAACAGTTTGTATCTCTGCTACACCACCTTGATCCTGCTTCTCCTCATGTGGCTAGAATCACCTGTTTCAATACTCTTCACACTGCTATCTCTCTCTATGTCTGCTGTCATATAAGTCCAACGTAATGCAAACATTTAACCTTTACCTACTTCCTGGTGACAGTGTGTTCATATCCACCTTGATCTGTGTATGCTGTATCCTATATACCTTCCAGTCATGTCACTCATTTTCAGGATCAGAATCAGAATAGTGGTACAGATTAATCATCCAGAGAGACCACATTCATCACAAGATGTGTCTGTATCACTATCTGTATGAGGAAAAAGCTCCTTATCACTGTCTGATGAAGTTATTTTACACCATTATGAGAGAAAAATGGTCCTGGTGGTTCTCACAGCTGTGCAAATATGACAGATTCTCATTGTGGGTGGTTAGCCGCCTGTTGCCATGAGTCACCAGATGATGTGATATGTTTCCTGGGAGAGGGGTGGGGAGAAAATGGTTGGTCAGTGAGGAATTACATCATAAGAATAGAGCAAGGCATTGATGAAAGTAGATGACATTTTCTAAAGTTTCGTTTGTGATCGTGACAAAGTGATGACATCAGAACCTGCTATTGCCACAACAGAGAAGCTGATACTTAGACAAGGGAATTGAAGTTCCAAGGTTAAGTATCTCTTATTTCCAGTAGGCTTCTATTGATTATCCAGAATACTCTTGTATGGTCTCAATCTCAGTTTGTCCTTGGCATTTCCATATTCTGTGTTCCTGTATGACAAAATATATTAGAGTAAAGAATCATTCAAAATAATGCCAGAAATATATGTGCTGATAGATAGGCGTGCAAGGTGGAGTCATGGCTCTGGTAGCTTGTATGATGTGTGAAAAATTGTCTGGTCTAGTTCACTGGGCATGTTGTTGATAGTTCTCACACTGTCATGCCTTCCCTTTCCTTATGTGTGGATCCAATCGTACCTCATCCTTAGTTGGGGAAAAAGTTTGTGATGTTGAATATATGAAAAATTACAGTTCCACATACTGTATAGTAATTTATCGTAATTGATAAGTTTTGTTACTTGTGCTTTTCTGTTAATGATTTTGTGTATTTTATTGTTTTCCAGGTGGCTATGGGCATTCCTATGCATAGAATTCGTTGTGTAAGGGTTTTGTATGGAGAGTCATCATGGGGTGACACTGAAATTGATTTTGACCAACCAAAGATACAGCCTGTGCCAAAAGGTCACTGCATTGCTGCCCGTATTACCAGTGAGAATCCTGATGAAGGTACGAGTTCTGTTTCATTGTCATTCTTATTTATGACATAATAATAGATATGTTAATTCTGTAAACCCACAGAGAAGTAGGTACTTTTCTTAGCTTGATACAGTAAAATGTGGTATGAGCTTGGATAAAGTGCAATATGATGCCACCTGTGAATGGGTTAATCGTTTCAGTATCAGGCCTGCATCACCTGCTTGTTACCATTCAGAGCAATATGTCTCAGTACTTTAAGTAACTCATTTGTTGCCATTCAGTGCAGTATTGGTATGCATTCAAAAAAATAACATTTGTTTGAAGTAGATGAAAGGGGTAGTGCTTTGTTTGAGATTTGAGTGAAGGTGTGGCAAGGTGTTCAACATTTGGATACATATTGCATCGAACGGTATTGAAAGGGATAATTGAAATACCGGTAAGTTTAATGCTTTAAGGAGTAGAGGCTTCCCTAAACTGAATAAAATGTTAAAACACTAAAATGCAATGACAGTTGGAATTTGTTGAATGAAACTGCAGTACTTATTAATGAGGTTATGCTATAGCATTTTGCTTATATTATGTTGCTGGTCACTGGTAATAATGCAGTCTCAGTTGAAAGTGTGCTGATCATATTTTCTAAGTTCTTGTAATTCTGTCTATTTGTGTATTACCAGACACCTTAATCCTGTAAGGGGTTACCACAAGCATATCGCCTCCATGTCGCCCTGTCTGCTGGCATTTCACTGCCCTCCCCCCAGATCACACATCCCTCTCTCAAATATCTGTCATCTTCATGCCTCCATTTCATCCACAGCCTCCCCCTCCTTCTCACCCCCTCCACCTCACTCACATGCACTCTTCTTGTTAGTCTCTTACTCTCGATCCTCTCCACATGGCCAAACCACCTCAGTGTATTACTACAAACTCTTTTTATCACATCCACATCCACACAACAGTGGTCCTTGACTTCCTTATTTGCCAGTCTGTCACTCCATGTAACTCCACATGCTCCTCTTAATTAATTTCCACTGCCCTAACTCTTGATTTGTGTCCTTTCAGCAAGGTTCAAGCTTCACCTCTATACATAAGAGTTGGTATCACAGTACTGTCATGCAGCAACCTATTTACTTCCATGCTCACTTCCTTGTTTCTTATCATTGCTTTCAAAGAACGAACAACCTTCCTTGTACTCTTTCAAGCACTTCATCCTCCAAACCTCCATCCTTATTCGTCACATTACCCAATTACTTAAATGCACTCACATTTTTCATTTCCTCATCCTTCCCTCACTCTTCATTCAGTGACTTCATTTCTCTCGAAGTCAATAGCTTTACTCTTTCCTAAATTCGCCTTTATATTTCATTTCTTATGCACGCTCCCAAACTCATTCACCAAGCATTGCAGTTCCCTTTCTTCTTCACTTAACAGTACAGTATCATCTGGAAACAGCAGTACAGGAAGTTTCCAAATGCTGCCCTCTCTCATTAGGGACACTTCAACATCCACAGCTGTACCTTGTATCTCTTTCATAACCCCATCCATATACGGATTGAACAGCCATGGAGACATGACACATCCCTATTTCAATCCAACAGTCAGATAGAAAAATTCACTTAGTTCACTATCCACATGCTCTGCAACTGTAGCACCCTCATACATACGCCCCACAGCATTCAGCAACTTCCCATTTACTTCATATATTCTTAATATTTTCCACATTCCTTGTCTATCCACTCTGTCATATGCTTCTCCAGATCCATGAAGGCCGCATACAACTTCTTTCCCTTCTCTAGAAACTTTTCCACCAAATGCCTAAGGATGAACATCTGATCTACACAACTTCTTCCCTGCCTAAAACCTCCCTGTTCTTCTTCCACTAATTCCTCTGTTATTTCCCCAACTTTCTCCATAAGTATCCTGCCAAATACTTTGCTTATGACACTAAGAAGACTAATTCCCGTATAATTACCACACACTTATTTTTCCCCGTTTCCCTTGTACTGGGGAATAATTATACCTGACTTCCGATCATCTGGGACTTAACCTTCCTCCCAGGCCAACCTGCACATCTTCCATATCTATTCTACTGCTATCTCTCCCTCATGCTTCATCATTTCACCACACATTCCATCAATTCCTGATTTTGATTGTCTTCATTGCTTCCACTTCTTCAGTCCTACTGATCTCTTCCTCCCTCCTCACCTTCCTCCTTCTCCCAGCCATTCCCCAGCCGCGTATACACACATTACTTTCACTCGCTGTGTTTAACAGTTCCATAAAGTGTTCTCTTTATCGCTTACCCTTTCTCCCATCTCCACTATCAATCTACCATTTTAATCTTTCACTCCTGTACTAACTTCATCACACTGTCTGACTCTCTTTACCTCCTTCCAGAACATTTTCTTACATTCCCTCAACTTTACACTCAGATTCCTTCCAAATTTCTCATCCACTCTCTTCTTACACTCTTTATTAATCACTTAAACTCTCTCTTCCTCTCTTCATATAACTCTCTTCTGTCTCTTAACTTCCTCCATGCCTCTGCTCCCCAGCCACTCACCATAGGCTTTCTTCTATTGCACCACAACTTGTCTCACCTTTTCATTCCATCATGCTGTTCCTTGCATTCCCTTTCGTCTTCTCTTCACCCCACACACCATCTCACATGCTGCACAGATTTCTTCTGTGAGTATCTTACACACACGTGCCACCTCCCTTATCTGCTCCAAATCATCTTTATCCAATCACTCCTCCACTTCTCTGTTATATTCTGCCTTTTTTTTTTTCCCATCCTCTTGCAACCTTTCTACCCTCCTTGTATGGACCATTTCCTCCTGTCCTTCCATCCTCCTATTCCTCCATTGCACTCGAACCTTGACTTTTACGGCTATGAAGTGGTGGTCAGAAAGTCCACTCCCCAAACATTTGTATGCACTTGCATCCATTATATGCCTTCTTATTCTGTCATCCACACACACATAATCAGTGATTCCCTTCTGTGCATTCATTTCACCAACCACCCTTCTCATCACTCACCATGTATACCTGTGAATCATTTTGTGCCTAAAGAGGGTAGTGGCTATCACCAACCCCCTCCCCACACAGTTATTCACTAGAGCACTGCGATTCTCATCCACTGATGCAGGCACACCCCACTCACCAGTTACTCCATACACCGTCACATACTCTACTTTTCCATTCATATCTCCAATAAAAAATGCTCTCTTTCATCAACATTTCCATGCATGCTTCCACATTTGTTCAGAACTCTTCTTTCACTTTGCTTGCACGGTCTTGTGTTGACACACACACACACACACACATCCATGTTTGTACTCCCACTTTCAATCCGTGAGCCAACTAATCCATACTCTCTTATGTTCTCCTTACATCTCATGCACACAACAATACACACACCCTCTTTTGCCCTCACGATTTCACCTACTCCCACGTTTTCATTTTCATTTTTGAAGGCTCCAACATCCCTAATCTCACTCTCCCTCACTCACATCTCTCCATTTAGTCTCAGATAATCCATTTATGTCAGCTTTTGCACCATCAGGCACCTGAACAATCTCTCTCTTTTTCACCTCATCCTTCCCACCCCTTAGTACTATGTCCTTTGTCCGATTCTTGGTCGTCACTTGTTTGCCTGTCCTGGTCCAAGGCTTCTTGTTTGTATTTTTAGTTAGTTGTTTTCAGGGCAGGGGCACTAATCCTCTGCCAACCTACTTGTTGACATGTAGGGAACTTGTCTGTCTATCTATCTATTGCCAGACGCCTCAATCCGGAACGGGGTGGCCACAGACAAATCGCCTCCATGTCACTCTGTCCCCTGCCATTTCACTACCACGCTCCCAACTCACACCCCCCCCTCTCATATACCTTGTGTTGGTTGGTTATAAGTTTACCACCCAGCATATGAACTGATTTACTGGTTTACAGGAAAGCATTTGGCTTGTCACTCAATCTGGAGTCACCCTGAAATAGAGTACCATTACACTAAGAGAGTGGATGATGAGCACCTCTACCGACCTTTTAATACACTTGATAATAATTTACGTGGTTCATTGGTAAATACACCAAAATATTAATTCATATCACCCTGTGAAGGTGATGCATGCCTTCTTCATACAGTAAACTCAATTATCCGTCGTCGCAGTATCCGGTGCTGCTGGCTTGGCTTTGTTAATGCAATATCTGGCAAAATTATGCAATATGCGGTGCCAGCATGGGATGTAACTGGTGGTTCTATGCAATATCCAGCATTGGGATGTATCAACAGGCTTGTAAATGGTAACCAGCCGGCGCTGTATTACTGTATTTTTATCATTACTTTATTATACTTTATTCTTAATTTTCATGTTTTGCTCATGGGAAAGTTTTGAAGATAGAAAGTTGAGGCAGATAATAATGTAATATTTGGCTCAGTGCCAGATATTGAGCCGATGGGAGTTACAATGCAATATCCGGCATTTTGCAGTATCCCATTTAGGGCTTGGCTGAATTACACCACATAATTGAGAGTTTACTGTACTTGCTGACACTTTAAATGGTGATGTTTGGCTTAAATAGTAAGTGTTGTAGATGTTTATTTCAGTATTGTACTAACAAAGATGCACATGAATTCTAGGATTCAAACCAAGCTCTGGGACAGTGCAGGAACTGAATTTCCGGTCAAGCAAAAATGTGTGGGGCTACTTCAGTGTCTCTGCATCTGGGGGTCTTCATGAATATGCCGACTCACAGTTTGGCCACTGCTTCTCATGGGGCGAGGATCGTGAGGCAGCTAGAGAGTAAGTGTCTAAGTACAACTTGATAATTTTTTTAACAGTGAGAGAGTAAATATTTGGGGAGAACTTGTTTATTTCTTGAAGAACTCAACACCTTCTACATTTGCCTTCTCATTCTTGTTGGTCTTCCTTATCTACTTTGTTGCTGCTTGAGTGAAGTCATAAAGGTAATGAAGTTGTGTCATATTCAGAATGAAATTATTGTGGCTTCTTGAAATTGTATCTTCTTTTCATATCATCATCCCAGTCCTTTTTCCAACTGACTGCAGTGCTTGTATACAATATCAATCAGGTGAGAATGAACTTCTTGAACTTTTTCAGCTGCTTAATTAATAGAGGGCATACCCAACTCGAGTAAAACTGTTATCTGGTAGCAACAAAAATAAACTGCCAAAGTAGGTAATCTTGATGAAGAGGTTAACAGCCATGGGTAGGTAGTATCCAAACCCATGGTTTCTAGATTTATTATTAAGTATTTGTCTTGTGAATGGGAAGTAGGGTGTAGATAATTTTGATGATTCGAGGACAGTTCATATCGTGCTGTGCTGGGGATAGATGGTAGTCTTTCTCCCTCAACCCTAAAGATACTTGAAGGATAGAGGGCAGAGATCTGCATGAAGACTTGCAAGAAATCCTCATCATGAACTTTGATTCTATTTGTTTATGGCTTTCAGTTCATCTTTGAGAATTTATTTCATGGATTGTCTTGTATTATTATTATATGCTGGGTGGTAACCGTATAACCAAATTATGGCACCCGGTGGTTCAGTGGGTAATTGAGGTGCTCTCAGTTGGATTGACCTAGTGAAGGTTTATATCCAAGGGGTGATTGGGGTTTATTGCTCATGTAATGCCTTTCAGGGATGAGTGAGGCTGGTCATTCTCATCTTAAATGTCAGGACCAACTTGCCTAGCCCCGGGCTCCTATGCTCCTCTGTGGGGCGACATAGGATTGGACAATGAATGAATTATTATTATTATTATTATTATTATTATTATTATTATTATTATTACTACTATATTCAGTGTTCAGTTAGATTTTTTATGCTGCCATTATTGCAGTAATGACAGGTGTTTTATGCCATTTCTGTAAATTAAAAGTATATACAGTATATTTTTTATTTACCTTTCATTTGTAATTGCAGGAATCTGGTGATAGCCCTGAAGGAACTATCTATTAGAGGAGACTTTCGAACTACTGTAGAATACTTGATCACACTTCTTGAAACAGAAGCATTCCAGGAAAATTCCATTGGTAAGTTGGAAAGCAGCGTTCAAAGTTAGTAATATATGAATGACTGATGTTACTATTCTTAATTCTATGTAGATAATTATGCAGTATAATTATATGCTTCAAGCAATGATAAGAAATTAGTCAAGGTTCATAACACATTTACACTTATATCATCTAACCCCCAGATACAGGATGGCTTGACCATTTGATAGCAGCTCAGGTGAAGGGCAAAAAACCAGACACTATGTTGGCAGTCATGTGTGCTTCTGTCCTTATAGCAGACAACTACATACAAGATGCCTATAATAACTTCCATAGTTCATTAGAAAAGTAAGTTTTTGAGCTTGTATTGAATAATGTATGATTCAGATTTTCCCTAAGTGTTTTATCATATTTGATGGCTTAATAGAGCAAGTACCATACATTTATTGTGTACAGAAATGGTGATCAGATGTTAAAGCATGTAGTAGCATTTCCATTTAGATGTGCTGTTATTGGATGAAGTAATGATAAGCAAGAGTGTTACAGAGTAGACTAATTTTGTAAATAAGTATTGAGAATATAAGTTAAGATTTGCATAAGGTATCCATAGAGGGGGGGCCCAAGGATGAGATGGAGGGATGGAGTGGAGAGGTATATGAGAGAGGGGGATGTGAGCTTAGGGGAGGGCAGCAAAATGGCGGGGGACAGGGTGACATGGAGGTGATTTATTTGTGGCCACCCTGTAAGGGATTAAGGCATCTGGCTATAGACTGATAGATAGATCTATAGACTGTATGTAGAATTTAACTGGAAAGCATGGTGGTGCATGGGCTCTGTGGTGAGTTCACAAGAAGGGTGGCCAGAGCAACAGAGGAAGAGAGAGAATGGAAAACAGTGGTAGAGAAGGATGAGGTAAAAAATTGTAGCCCTACTTCATGGAGGAAAGTTGTGTTTGGTCTTTGTTGAAGTATATACCAATGTTAGCTATACTTTGGACGGAGGCATACCCCCTATTTAGAGCAAGCAGCTGTGAGAAAGAAAGGAATTGGCTGAGCATCCCCAGCCTCACAGGTGAATATAGATGGAAGAGTTTCTGCTCAGTAGATGCACATAAAAATTATAATCAGTAGACTGACTACTTTGGCAGGTAAAGGGCTGCCCTAGGGTGGGAAGGAGGCCCGGATGATGATGAAGAATGCACTAAATAAATTTGAGGAGAAGAAGAGTTGAGATGTGAGGTGAAAAATTTTGTTTAAAAAAAAAGAAAAAAAAATGTTGAATACAAAGGTGGAATATACAGGAAAGAAGAAGTGTAGGAGAGAGGTAGTAGATAACTGGTTACTAAAACTGAAACTTTCTTGGAAGTAGAGAAAGGATAATTGGGTGGAATGAAGGAAATACTTTGTGTTTAACGTGGGTAAAGATTTCATTAGATGATACACATAGATCACATTTTTCACCATACGGGACCTGCAGTTTCCCTATCTCATCAGAACTTTGTGAAATAATATTTACTCAGAAAATCTCGGTTCTGTGCATCCATGAATTTTGTTTCGACGAATTTTGTTTCCACAGTGGCAATCAGAGAGTCAGTTGTTAATGTAAGAATACTAACTTCAGGACATACTCTGTTAGCCTTTACAGGTGATCTGCACACATAAATTATTGCATTGCTGGATGAGTTTCCTTCACACATGTTGATAATCTACTCCTTAGTAATTTTTTTTCTTTGACAAATTTTTATGCTTTCTGATTCATGTTGGTATGAGTGGTATTAAAAGATTTAATTATGTTTGTTGGCTTAGGATTTTCCCATGGTTCAGCTTGTCTTAATTAAGCATAACTAACAAGAAAAGAGTAATTATTGATACCCATCTGCAGTCTTGTCTCATACACTAAGAGCATTCAGATATGTTCTAGCTCCCTGCTATACAATCCAAGTCACTTCATTAATGTATATGGGCTTAGTCTCTGGCTTGCATAACAGTGTGATGGCTGCACTGTAATTGTGGTATTGTTGATTATAATGCTTTCATTCATAGATGATGATAAGTTACTGGTACCTAGATTCATTTAGCCTCTACATTAATGGAAGAATTATAACTACATTTGGAGAAGTTGTTTGCTGTGGTGATACAGCAGTCAAAGCTGGCCTGAAATTGTTGTATCCATTTATAAATAATATTTCCAATTGAGGATATGATGCTTCCATTTGAACAGTTTATGGCACTGTGATAAGACACCCAATTAGTAATTTTTATCAGAGGTCAGGTGCTGCCCTTAAAGTCTCTAAACACTGAGGTGGAGGTGGACCTAATATATGAAGGGACCAAGTACCATGTGCAAGTGACACGCTCAGGCCCTGCTCAGTACTTCTTGGTAATGAATGGCACGCACAAAACTGTTGACTTCTTCCGCATGAGTGATGCCGGGCTCCTGCTTTCTGTGGATGGTGTCAGCCATGTCTCTTACCTCAAGGATGAAGTGGACAAGTGAGTTTAATAAATTCTCTATACTGCTAGAGCGTAATTTCATATTCTTTGTGATTTACTGATGTGAATGATCATTAGAATTTCATTTTGAACATTCATAATTATATTTTTCTACCAGGTCAGTGCAGTGACAGTGGAACCTGTTATGATCCAGCTTAAATTTATAGAAAATTGTATGGAACACCTAATTGGAAAGGATAGCTTATCAGAGTTTAATAAAGTGTGAACTAAAATAAATAATTGTTGAAGCATAACAATTTCTGATATTAACATGTTCCTGATTCCATGTTAAAGCTGATAAATGGGAATTAATGAGAGCAGAGCAGTAGTAAACATCATTGGTTTTGATGGTGCCCAAAGAAGTAATGGGGTGCCTGAAATTGTGGCATTGACAGAAGTGATGAATGTTATGAGAGAGTGAGGAATTGGAAAGCATCACATGTTAATGAGGTGTATGCTGAGATGTTGTGTAGTTGTGTAGTGGAGAGAATGAAATAGCATGTGTGATGGAAAGATATGAGAAAGCTTAGAGGAATAGAATTATTTCAGAGGTAAAAGTGACAGAGTTGAGTGCAAAAATTATTGTGATATATGTATTCTGATAATTGTTGGAAAGGTATACAGAAGAACTGTTATGGAAAAGATAGGGAATACAGTATATCAGAATGCCTTGTGAGTGATGACCAGGGTGGTTTTAGGAATGGTAGGGGATGTGTGGGTCAGATGTCTGCAGTAAGACAGATAGTGGAGAAAGTGTGAGAAATGGACTGTGAGGCATTTTTTTACAATATAGTTATGAAAAAGTATGTTACACCATGATTAAAGAAGGATTATAGAAGATTTTTTGTAAGTATGATGCAGATGGAAGTTCTTTGAATACTGTATTAGAGATTTTTATGATGACAGTGTAACATGTGGAAGAATTGGTGGATGTCTTAAGTGTCAGTGTTGGAGGGAGACAAGGCTGTGTGATGTTCCCTTGGTTATTATATGCAGTACAGTATATATGTTTGGAAGTTGGTATGTGAGAAGTTAAAACTTGAGTTACAAAGAGAGGGATGGGGATGGTAATGAATAATGAAGGTTGAAACACCTTTTATCAGATGACTACAAATGAATTTGTGTTGCATGCTGACAGACTGGCCTATAGATTTGTATATGTGTGCTTGCATCATATTTTGAAAGTTTATTGAGAAAAGAGTAAAGTGATGGAGGTTGAGAGAAAGACATCCCTCATTGAGATATTCTGGTAATTGGAGAGAGATTGTTAAGGGAGTCTAAGCACCTCAGTGCAGTAATAAATGAGAAGGAAGTATGCAGGAAGTGGTAAGTAGAGTAGCAGAGAGAAGGAAGAAAGCAGTTGCCAAGGTCTTTATATCAAACAGAGATTGGTGTGTGGAGGCTGCAGAAGGATTTGGATGGGGGTATGTTAGACCCTGCACTAATGTATGAATGTGTGACTTTGGTGTTATATGAGAATGGAAAGAGTAAGTGCAGTGGAAATGTATGGAATACATAGAGTGAATAGAATAAGAAATCATATGTTTCAGGAATGATGTGGAGTAAGGAAATTGTTGACAGTATTACTGAAGAGTGTCGTCAGAAAGTACAGTCATATTTAGAGAATGGATATAAATAGGGTATGGTAGTTAAAAGGTTGTATGTAAGTTCAAAGGTGGGTGGAGCCAAGGTAAATCAAGAAGTAGGTAGATAGACGGTGAATGTGAATACAAGAAAATGAGGTATTGTTGTTAATGTAGCTAGGAAACTGATAGGGAATCTAGTTAGTTGAATGAAATAAGTAGGGAAGAGCACAGTATAAGGATTTGAGAACCCTGTTGTAACTTGATAGTTGATGGATTGATTCATATTTTGTAATTGTCATCAAGTACATCTATAAAGAAAAATGACAAATAATATGTGCAGATGGTAAGACCTGTGAGACAGAGCCAGGATTCCGGCAGCCTGAATTATGTGTGAATGAATTTGTAGCTTATTTCACAGGGTATACAAGCAGTATTAGTTTTCCCTCTACCATGTTTTCTGGACCTACCTCATTTTATCCTAAGGTGAGAAAAAGAGATGAGGTTGATTCATTTTTACTAGGCATTGGGGATAATTTTCCCACATTTCTCTTTGTTTTTTTTGTGTTCATCTCCTTCAGAATGATGCCAAACTGTTTTATCTGGTTTAAGAGAATCCTGCCCCTATTAAGGGGTTTATGAATCCTGTATTTAACCAGTTCACCTAAGAAAGGATGGGGTTATGAAAGAGATACGAGGTAGGGCAGTGGATGTTGGAGCGGCCATAGTGAGAGAGGGCAGTGTTTGGAAACTCCCTGTACTGTTGTTTGCAGATGATATTATGTTGTTAAGTGAAGATGAAGGGGAGCTGCAATGCTTGATGGATGAGTTTGGGAAAGTGTGTTAGAGACGGACTTTAAAGGTGAATGTAGGGAAGAGTAATGTTGTGGTCTTCGAGGGAAGTGAAGTCAGTTAATGTACAGTGAGGTTGGATGAGGAGGAAATGGAAAATGTGAGTGCATTTAAGTACTAGGGTAGTGTGATGAATAAGGATGGAAGTTTAGAGGGTGAAGTGCTTGAAAGAGTACAGTATGGAAGAAAGGTTGCTGGTTCCTTGAAAGCAGTAATAAGAAACAGAGAAGTGAAAAAGTTATTGCATGACAGTATTGTGATACCAAATGTAACATATGGAAGTGAAGCTTGGACCTTGATGGAGGGACAGAAGTCAAGAATGAGAGCAGTGGAAATGAGTTATTTGAGATGAGCATGTGGAGTCACATGGAGAGACAGACTGACAAATGAGGAAGTGAAGGAGCTTTGTGGTGTGGATGTGATAGGAAGCGTTAGAAGAAACATATTGAGGTGGTTTGGCCATGCGAAGAGGATGGAGAGTGGGAGACTGACGAGGAGAGTTCATGTGAGTGAGGTGGAAGTGGGGAGAGGGAGGGGGAGGCCAAGGATGAGATGGAGGGATGGAGTGGAGAGGTATATGAGAGAGGAGGGTGTGAGCTGGGAGCAGGGCAAGATAGAGGTGATTTGTTTGTGGCCACCCCTTACAGTATTAAGGCACCTGGCAATAGATAGATAGATAGACTCAAGAAAGTGTCCTACAACCTAAATGCAATAGTGTGTCAGAACCAGGGACAAATTGAGAAAAATATCCATTACTGAACCAGTTGATGATGGTGGGAATAGTGTTGGAATGATGATGATGGTGACTTTGATTACTTTGGAAAGAATGCAAAAAGAAGAAATTGTCTCAACAGGTACCGCCTTACTATTGGGCACCAAACTTGTGTGTTTGAGAAGGAGAATGATCCCACAATGTTGCGAACATCTGCTCCAGGCAAGCTCATCAACTACCTTCAGGAGGATGGAAGCCATGTGTTTGTTGGACAGCCTTATGCTGAAATAGAGGTAATGAAGGGGTTAATGTAGAGAGAGTTACTCCATATTATATGCGAGTCCAGTTTATCCCAAGTGTCGTGAGAACAGCTTTATATATGTGGATGAGATTAACCTTGTAATGGAGATGAAATTGAATGGATTTATAACTTTTTTCATTGAGCACTCTTGATTACTTGGAGTGCATTATCTTTTTTCATAGATTGTACCCATCCTCTTGAGATAGTGATGATTGTGTGATATTGAAAGGAAATTTCTATTCATATGTTGTGTAGCTTTTGGTATTTTTGATTGATCTTTGATTCATAATTTTGTTTCAGGAATTCACTGATGTCTAATCTCCTTGTGTGTTTCATAAGTTTGTTTTAGGAATTTACTGATTTCTAATCTTGTTTGTTTATAACAGAGTATGAAGATGGTATTGACACTAACAGTGCAAGAATCTGGATGTGTCTATCACTTGAAACGTCCAGGTGCAGTTCTCAGTGCAGGTGATATAATTGCCCGCATGGACCTAGATGATGCATCCATTGTTACTAAGGCACAGCTTCATGATGGAGGCTTCACTCCAAGCAAGACCCCCCTACCTCGTGAAGATGAGAAGCTCAACTACATATATCAGACCTGTCGAGCTGTCCTTGATAATGTATTAAATGGTGAGATTATGTTTTTTTTGTTTATATGACAGCTATAAATTTACATGATTGGCATAACATACTTTATACAGTACTGTCCACAGTTATGAACAGCATCTTGAGGTATGCAGGCAGCTTTGTTTATGTAGCACCAAACCTTAGTATTTTCAGCAACTATTTTTGTAAAAAATTGATGATAAACATTTTCTTTTAAAAAGAGTACATGGTATTCATGTAACATGATGAAATTTAGGGATTAGTTACAACTTTGAGTTGTGAGTAAATTCCAAAAAGTTATATTTCAGTAAGTGCAGTACAACTTGCAGTATTTTAACAACCACTCGTATAATGGACACTTTCATTTAGTTTGCGCATTCACAATGGACTTGACTTAAGATTGAGATTATGATCATGTATTTCGAATGGATGGCTGAATAAATGACATAGTGGGAGAATGTTGAGCAAACTAGAAAAGTGAATCACAGCTGAAAGGATATATATGAGGCAGGATTTGAGTATCATTTAACTCTGTCTGGCTCCCATAACTTATTCTGTTGATTAAGATCATAAGGCATTAGCTGGAATAGTATAAGTGGCTGGGGAATGGCGGGGAGAAGGAGAGCTGTGAGAAGAGAGGAAGAAATCAGTAGGATGGAAGTGGTGGAAGCAATGAAGAAAGTTAAAATGGGGAAAGCCCCAGGAATTGTTGGAGTGTGTGGTGAAATGCTGAAGCATGGGGGAGAGATAGTAATAGAATGGATGTGGAAGGTGTGCAGATTGGCGTGGGAGGAGGGTAGAGTCCCGGAGGATTGGAAGTCCGGTATAATTATTCCTTTGTACAAAGGAAAAGGGGAAAAAGCAGTGTGTGGTAATCATAGGGGCATTTGCCTTGTCAGTGTAATAGGAAAAGTATATGGTAGGATACTTATTGACAGAGTTAGGGAAATAACAGAGGAATTAGTTGGAGAAGAACAGGGAGGTTTTAGGAGGGGAAGATGTTGTGTAGACCAGATATTCATTTTTAGATCCTTAGTGGAAAAGTTTCTAGAGAAGGGAAAGAAGTTGTATGCAGCCTTCATGGATTGGAGAAAGCATATGACAGGATGGATAGACAAGCATTTTGGAAAGTATTAAGAATATATGGAGTGGATGGGAAGTTGTTGAAGGCAGTGAAGAGTATGTATGAGGGTGCTAAGGCTGCAGTGCGTGTGGATGGCAAACTGAGTGAATCTTTCCATTTGGAGGTTGGATTGAAACAAGGATGTGTCATGTCTCCATGGTTGTTCAATCTGTATATGGATGGGGTTATAAAAGAGATACAAGGTCGGGCAGTGGATGTTGGAGCGGCCATAGTGAGAGAGAGCAGTGTTTGGAAACTCCCTGTACTGTTGTTTGCAGATGATACTGTGTTGTTGAGCGAAGACGAAGGGGAGCTGCAAAGCTTGGAGATGAGTTTGGGAGTGTGTGTAGGAAACGGAATCTAAAGGTGAATGTGGGGAAGAGTAAAGTGATGGTCTTCGAGAGAAGTGAAGCCAGTGAATGTACAGTGAGATTGGATGGGGAGGATATGGAGAATGTGAGTGCATTTAAGTACTTGGGTAGTGTGATGAATAAGGATGGTAGTCTGGAGGGTGAAGTGCTTGAAAGGATGTAGCTGAGAAGGAAGGTTGCTGGTTCATTGAAAGCAGTGATAAGAAACAGGGAGGTGAGCATGGATGTGAAAAAGTTGTTACATGACAGTATTGTGATACCAGCTCTATCATATAGAAGTGAAGCTTGGACCCTGTTGGAAGGACAGAAGTCAAGAGTGAGAGCAGTGGAGATGAGTTATTTGAGGGGAGCATGTGGAGTCACATGGAGAGACAGACTAACAAATGAGGAAGTGAAGGAGCGTTGTGGTGTGGATGTGGACGTGATAGGAAGCGTTAGGAGAAACACGTTAAGGTGGTTTGGGCATGTAGAGAGGATGGAGAGTGAAAGACTGACGAGGAGAGTGTATGTGAGTGAGATGGAGGGGGGGAGAGGGAGGGGGAGGCCGAGGATGAGATGGAGGGATGGAGTGGAGAGGTACATGAGAGAGGGGGGTTTGAGTTGGGAGTTGGGTAGTGAAATAGTGGGGGACAGAGCGACATGGAGGCAATTTGTTTGTGGCCACCCCGTGCGGGATTGAGGCGTCTGGCAATAGATAGATAGATTACTAGAGTTTTCCTGACCAAGAGAGAGATAATGATGACAGTATTAACACTCAATCTCCTAAGTTAATTGTCAGCTGAATTAAATCAAGCATTAGTAGGAATAAAATGCAGACCTATAGTTGTTGTGTATGTAAGAGGGTAAATGAAATAAAAGAACACCTGCATGACAGTGCATTAATGCCAAATTTAACTTGAAAGTTGAAGTTTGTTGGTAATGAGTAGAAGTGTGTGATTAGGTGATGCTGTACGATTATGCAAAGAGAAAAGATGAAGATAGGGTGGTGAAAAGTTGTATGTGAGTTGGTTTGAAGATGGCAAGAGGTGTAGAAGGCCTAGATTGTGGATTGATACTGTAAATGAATAAGTGAAACTGAGGTATGGAAATTGGTATGTCAAACGAATAGACAAGATATGAAGCTGGTTGGGTTAAGTTCAGTGCTATATGTGTAGAAGCACATAACAAGGGTTTTGTTGCCTGTTTCTTATCAGTGGAATAACTGTCTGGCAGCTGTTGAATAAAGTGCATCTGTAAACAGTCAGGATATTGGAAGCCTAAATAATGTGTGAATAATTGTGGTCCTCTTAACTGGTCATGCTGTTGATAGTTCATCCCCAGATGTGTGTAGTTCACTCCCAGATATGTGTAGAAAATGCAAGAAGAGTGACAAGGTTGTTATTGAAAAATGAGGTGGCTGATGATTTTTTCATAAAGTCGCCCATCTTCGTTTTTCGTTTTTTCGTTTTTGAAGGCTCCAACATGCTTGCATGTGTCGGCCTGATATAAAAGGTTTGAACAATTTATAGGCAGGGTAGTTGGCAAAGGAAGAAGAGTGGTTGAGAGAACAACAGAGCTTTTTTTTTTTTTTTGAGGAGAGAGCAGCCTGGATCACCTGTCTTGGCCATCACATGTGTGGAAGGTCCAGAAAGGACCAAGACATCAGTGAGAAATAGATAATGCTTTGCTGTGATTTACTATCAGACTGATACTTTGTTCTCAGTTGTGTTTACTCACATCTGTCTATATCATAAAAGTATGTCTTGATATTAATACGTCTTTACCATTTCCATTTGCTCTGGTATGTCTGACATGACACAGGTTACTGTCTTCCTGACAACTACTTCACACCTATGGTAAAGGAGACTGTCCAGAAGTTGATGAGTGTTCTGCGCGACCCTAACTTGCCCCTTCTTGAGCTTCAGGTTTGTTTAGTCCCATAAATGATCATACAGTAATCTCCATTAACTCGCTTGGTGCTTTTAGTTCCGTAATACCAGTTCCCAAGCATCTGATACTAGTGCTGCATATAGAAGTCAGCAATATTTCTCCTTTATTTTTGTAGTCAGTACCTTAAGTTATAATGGAGAATTTATTGTATGCACTTTGTGTTTATGATAATTTTTTGTCAGTATTTTAGTCATTAATTAGATGGATACATTTAATGTATGATGTTTGTTAATACAGTAGTGACTGAGATGACTAGTTCAAAGTCTTGTATATTTCTTTGAATAGCAAGGATTGAAAGATGTTGTAGATAAGAGCAAATTGATTGTTGTTGAGTAAAGCTAGTCAGATTATGATGTTTAACCTTTAGACATTGAGGTTTGTCAGCACATAAAAAGCAGTGACATCTGATTATAGTGATGCACTGGGAACAATAAGTGATATTGAAAAAGTTATATGATAATAATGTCTCCACACTGAAAAACTGAATGTACAGATGAGTAGAAATTTAATATTTGGACGTTGAGTTCATGGTTAAGAATAAATGGTTGGCATAGTTGGTAATGATATCACTGTGTATTACACTGCACTGTTCTATGCAGTATTCAGTCTCACTTAATAAATAATAAGTAGCATGTCGTATTTTTCCAGGAAGTCATTGCTTCCATTTCTGGGAGAATACCTCAAGCAGTTGAGAAGAAAATACGCAAGTATATGATGATATATGGCAGTAATGTGACATCCATGCTTGCACAGTTCCCTTCTCAAGAAATAGCTAGTGCCATTGATAGGTAAGTTATCATAGATGTGGTAAGCTCTAGTTATTATTTGCTGGATTCTTTGAACATTTCTCGATTATTAATACTGTAACAGATTCCTTTAATATCGGTATGCCCTATCTTTAAATGTTATCCATGTATGTTTCTGTAGCCATGCAGCATCGCTACAGAAGAAGGATCGTGATGTGTTCTTCGTTACAACACAAGGTCTAGTGCAGCTCTGTCAGCGTTACAAGAAGGGCTCTCGAGGACGCATGACTCAGGTTGTGCAAGAGTTGCTCAAGCACTACCTCCTAGTTGAGACACAGTTCCAGCATGGTAGGTAAAGTGATGTGATTAAAGCTAGTGACAAGGGAGGACAAAAGCAGTTATCAGTTGTTGTAGACTACCTTGCTAGTTGCAGCATAGCTTAGAACACTTCAGCTTCAGATATTGACTTTATAATTTTACATATGACATTTACTGTAAGTTATACCCATTTCACTGAGTATGCTGTCGATAGTTTTCCTTTTTTCATCTTTTCTCTTTCCTTGTTTTGAGATCTTACCTTACTCTGTCCATAGTTAGGGAAAAAAGGTCAGGATGATTATGTTGCACCATTATCCCGACTGTTATTCCCCACTCAAGGATGGGGTAAGGTAGGGTCCAGACAGCAAGGGGAAAAAACCTGATGGAGGATGAACTAACTAATAGCATTTCCAGAAAATGAGTTGCATGCATTCACTCACCATTCAAATCCCCAAAATCTTGATTCTGCCTCAGACATGACTATCCACACTTAAAATATGTGCTACACATTAGCTGCCTATCAGCTAGACTGTTACATTCGAGGGTAGAGACAGGTGCCAAACCTGTATGACACACTCCTCTACAAAATTCTTCCAGCCAGCTCAGTTCTTTGTAATTTCTAAGCCTAATCAGCCTCTGTATCTTGCCATCTTACACACTCATTTACCATATCTGTCCACCTTTTTCTTGATCTGCCACACCTCCTCCCAACTTCAAACTTCCTCAGATGTCCCCCCTTTCACCATCCTGTTTACAACCTTTCTTTCCATGTGACCATACCATGTAAGTTTGCTGTCTTTCATTCTTGTGTCCACAGACTTACTTACTTCACATTTTTCATGGATCACATTATTTCTTATCCTGTCCATTCTTCGCATTCTGTATGCCACTATACAGTAGGCGTGGAAAGTATTGACGCCTTTTTGCCGACGTCATTCTTTTTCGCGTTAAGTGAAGTAGGGTCAATACTACCCTCCCCTGTGATGCGAAATGAGCTGACGCTTTTTCAGTGGGAGCTGGCAACCCTGCTTGATAGGTTTGGCACCACAGGAGCAGGCTCAGTAATGTTTGGGCAGCCACAGGAGGA
>JAGKTI010004600.1:37120-49559 GCA_018397915.1 Birgus latro | reverse complement strand
TTTTCTGGTGACAAGTCATCCCGAATAATCACTCCCAAATCTTTCTCTTCCTTTCTTTTACTAATCATCTCATTGCCCATTTTATATGTCCAGTGTGGTCTTCTTTCACTTATACCCATTTCTAATACATGACACTTCTTGGCATTAAAGTCCATTTTCCAAGTCTGGCTCCAGCTGTGTATTTTGTCCAAGTCCTCTTGCAGTTCTTTACAACTATCAATACATTTAATATGTTTCATAATTTTAGCATCATCTGCAAACATACTCATGTAACTATTCAAACCCTCTGGCAAATCATTTACATATATCAGAAACATTACTGGGGCCAAGACAGAGCCCTGGGGTACTCCACTAGTCACATTTCTCCATTGTGATACCTTGTCTCTTATTACTGTTCTCATCTGCCTTCCTGTCAAATAATCTCCCATCCACTTTAATAGTTTCCCATGCACCCCTCCAAATGTCCTCAACTTCCACAGTAGTCTCTTATAGGGTACCCTGTCAAATGCTTTCTTAAGATCCAGATAGACACAGTCTGCCCATCCCTCTCTCTCCTGTATGACATCTGTTACCCTACTGTAGAAACTTAGTAGGTTAGTAATACATGATCTTCCTTCCCTAAAACCAAACTGTCTTGGTGTTATCACTTCATTTTCTTCTAAATACTTTATCCATCTTTTTCTAATAACTTTCTCACAGATTTTACAAACAATACTAGTAAGTGACACAGGTCTATAATTAAGTGGATCCTCCCTATCTCCTCCCTTAAAGATTGGCACAATACTTGCTCTTTTCCAATCTTTAGGTAACTGTCCCTTTTCAAGCGAGGTTTTGATAATGGCATAAACTGGCCACACTAACTGGTCGGCACATTCCTTCAGGATCCATCCAGCCACACCATCTGGTCCCATTGCTTTTCTCACATCCAAATCCTTCATCAGCTGTAGCACCTCATCCATGTCAACTGTAATTTCGGTCATTCTCGTCAGCCTGGGTTCCTTTTCAGGCTCCCTAAATTCGTCTTCCAATACATAAACTGACTGTAGCTTGTTGTTCATTATTTCACACAAGTCTTCCTCTCTTTCGTATGTTTCATCTCCATCCCTCAGTCGTATTATACTGTCCTTAACTTTCATTTTGCCATTTACAAACCTATAAAATAGTTTTGACTCTTTTTTACAGTTAGATACAATATCTTTTTCGTATTTCCTTTCCTCTTCTCTCCGTATCCTTACATATTCATTTCTAACCTGCTTGTACTCCTCCCAGGCCCTTTCACTATACCTTCTTCTCACTTTCTTCCATGCTTTTTTTCTTGCCTCTTTGCCATCCTACATCTGTTGTTAAACCATTCTTTCTTCCTTTCCATAGCTGCAGAAAATTTTGGGACATACTTAGTAACTCCTGTTTTATATACTTCTATCAAAAACTCATATTTCTCATCAACATTTGTGATCATATTCATTTTACTCCATTCTACATTTTGGAAAAAGTTTCTCAGGGAAGCAAAGTCTGCCTTCCCATAATTGTATCTATTTTCTCTGTGTTTTTCATCTCTTTCTCCTTCCCTCACTCCTACCACATCCATCTCAATTACCAGATGATCACTTTTAGCAAAGGGGCAATGGCAGGTTATGTTCCTCACATCATTTGGGTCCTTTGTGAATAATAGGTCAAGCCTGGATGGTTCATCAACACCCCTAATTCTTATGTTTTCTTTGATCAACTGGGTTAACATGTTTTTCATCATCAATTCCATTAATTTATTTCCCCATGATTCTTCATTGTTCCCAGCATCCATACTTTCCCAATCAACTTCTCTACAGTTAAAATCTCCCATTAATATTATTCTATTTCTTCGTTCAATTAACATTTCTAGCCTAATAATGGATTCACTTATTAACTGTTCGTAATCTTCCTTTGTCCATGCCCTAGTTTTGGGGGGCATATAAAAAACTATTACATCCGTTTTTTCTCCATAATTGTCCTCTATTTCAACTCCCAAAAGTTCAGCCTTAGTATTTTCAATTTCTATATTCTTTACTCTTAGATCATTATGGGTTAATATCACTATTCCTCCCCCAAATTTGCCTTCTCTGTCCTTCCTCCAAATCTTATAATTATTCCAGCCAAATAATTTTATATCGACATCTCGGGGCAATTTAGTCTCTACTAGGCAAACAATTTCTGGTTTATTTTCATTTAAGTCGTCTCCAATTTTCCCTTTCTTAGATATTAATCCATCTACGTTACTATACATGATGCTCAGATTTGCTGCACTGTTGTTATCTTTACTCGTTCTTCTCTTTTTCATATTCATATCCATCCCCTTTGTGTCCTTCACGTCTAGTTCTTCACATACCACTTCCTTGCCTTCATATCCATCACTCTCCAAAAAAAAGTTTTACGTTCTTCCTCTGTCCTCCTGTCATTTTTTTCCTTTACTTGGTCCTTCAAAGATTTTAAGACTTCTCTTTCTTCTTCATTCAAGTTTTTTCTTACTATAATATTTTTCATTCCTGCCTCTTTACTTAGTTTCCAGGTCACCTTAAGTATGTCATTTACAACACTTTCTGAAGACATCTTAACTCTCATTGGTCTTGGTTCCCCTTTCTTATATGGCCCTATCCTCCTTACTTCCTCAATTTCTTTTTCCCACTTGTTTCCTTCGGGATCGATCTTGTCCAATATTTGTCTCACCTGATTTGAGTCTCTCTCGAGTCTCACAGACCTAACTTTTTCTTCTTCCTCCCTGTTTCCAAATATTATCACACATCTGTTCCTTTCTACTGTTTCTCTCACTATTTTCTCTTTTTTCTTCAATATTTTCACTACATTTTCTTCCATTTTTTTCTTGTTCATTTCCCTTTCTTCCTGAATAATTTCCCTTAAACTGACTACTTCTTTCTGTTCTTCTTCCACATGTGCCCATTTTGCCTTTTGCTCTTCTAACACACTACTTACCTTCTCTGTTTGGTTACTGCTTTCTTCTAGTTTTCTCCGTAATTCAATATTTTCTCGTTTTAAATTCTCGATCTCCTGGTTCGCTGTCTCATTGGCCTGTATCAAACTCTGTATAGTATTTTCGGTCTTTTCAGGCATGTCTCTTGATACTAGATCCTCCACTTTCATTTCTAGACCACTAATTCTCATAATCAATGTTTTAACCAGGTCCATTACATTTGTTTCACTGTCAAATCCTGTGTGTGTGTGTGTGTGTGTGTGTGTGTGTGTGTAACTAGCATGTCAGTGCCGTCCAGTGCTATACTACTGTTGGTAAATTGTGTAATAGTATTTCTTATGTTAGAGACACCAGTGTAACATACGTGCCGTGATTACTGTGTTCATAATACCATACATTTCCCACGGCCGGTAGAGACAGTTTTGTTCTTAGTAAATCTTGCCACAAGCCCATCACCAGCTAACCCAGTTCCTATGCAATAGTAAATGTTGTATTTGTCTCTGGGAATATAGTTTGAATATATGTTTGTCAGTGGTTACTGCCTTGTTTTTGTGTCCTGTCCTCTCCCCGATATACCGATCCGGTCTTGAAAAAGAACCCGCTGTAAGTCTGCGTATTTGGGAAGTGAGAAGTCGACCCTCAGAAACAAGACAGGTAAGAACAATCACCTCTCGCATACGCATTTGAGGAACAAGAAGTTGGCCCTGAAATACGTAGCATAACACAATCAGTATATGCAGCGCGGCACTTCCCATAGCCTGGGGCGTCTCCTTGAAGAAACCCGAAGTTTATATGACCCCCTTAGGCTATCACGCATCTGAATTAGGTCGAGAACAACGACCCGTAGAGTCTTTGGTGGGGACACTGCTGCTGAGTTCATTCCAACTCTCACGAGAACACTACTGCACAGTTGATGACGTCAGTGCAAGCCCAGTAAATACTACTGAAATTGGATTTACTGCAAGGACCAAAACTGTTGTAGCCTCATAAAAAACATTATCAATAAGTGGGTGTGAGTCCGGTACACATACGCTTTATTTGAGGCAGTATGAGCACGTTATTACATCAGTCCCCAAATAAATCACCCATTTACCGTGAGACCCAGTGCACCCACTGGTGCTGGGACTGGCGGGCCCTGGGGGGGCTGGGTGCGAGTGGCCCGGGCGGAATTTAGTGGGAGACAGCCACCACAGCCACCACGTGGAGGACTCGGATGAAAGAAGGAGAAGACAAAGTTGGTAGTATTTGGTCACAGAACTACATTGTGGTCTAAAGCTCAAAGCGGTAGTGATACTGTTATCTTGGATGGGTTATAGTTTCCTTCAATTTCACCACTAAACAAGCAAAGAAGAGAAAACACACCATAATAAGGTGCGGCCAAGGAGAGTGAACGCCTTGGAGATGGCGCAGCCGGCTACCCAGCCGGTTGGAGTGCCCATGGATGACGAGGCTATGCTGGAGGTCGGACCTACCCAAGGCAAGCGTGGACGACAGCCACCCCAGGAAGAAGAGGAGGATGGTGGACAGGACGACACATCCCAATCAGGGAAGTATCTTAAGCCCACACTATCTACTGATATCACAGGTGAGCACTTAATCGCTTTCCTGGTCCGCACTTTAGATGGCAGTGCAGCTTTTACCAACCCCAGAGCTCTGTCTAAGGCCATCAGTGCTTGCTCTTGGAGCAAATATAGCATGGAGGGTGAGCTTCGGGTATTGGGACAAAGGGCAGCCTTTCGCGTCTGCATAGCAGAGGTGAATTTAACCAAGCTACCTGCCCCTTCTGAGTCCCTAACTTCCCTCGGAGAATGGATGGTCAAGTGCTGGAGGGCCACCTCCCCCACAGATAGTGCTTATTCATTTGGGAAAATCAGCCCGGTGTCACTTGACCTATCCACCGATGACATCCTTTCACAGCTTCACTGTCTGGGGTCAGGGGGCCACCTTGTAGAGGTTTCACGCCTCACTTCCCGATCTGGACAGGACGGCACACAGGTTCCGTCTCGAGTTATTCGCCTCAAGTTCGAGGGTCCCATGCCAGAGAATGTCATACTGGGATATTCTTGCTATATGGTGGGTACTAACACCTTTCCACTGTTATGATGCTTCACTTGCCACCAGTTTGGACATGGATCCCTTTCCTGTCGGAACGAGGTCCGATGTGCACGATGCAGCCGCTTTCGCCTCTATCGCTCTAGCACTGGGGAGCCTTGTAAAGAGGACCCTTACTGTTTTTTTTGTGGTGACGCTCACACCGTCACATCAAGATCATGCCCAGTTTATCAGAAAGCTCTTACCATCCATGTAGAAGCCCGAAACAACCCATCTTCTCTCCAGTCTGTGAACACCAAGCTGCGCTCCCTCAACCCAGCACTGCGTACTGCCACACCCCCTCGCCTCGCTCAGTCAGCACCTTCTGTCTCCTCTCACGCATCCAGCCGACCTGTGCAGCAGGGCCTCAGTTTTGCTGCAGTCACCTCCAACTGTTTCTCTGCCCTACAGGATATGCAACCATCAGAGGCGGACGTCATCGACAGGGAATCTGATATGGGCACACACATTGCCCCACCCCCTGAGATAGTGACATCTGCCCAGAGATTGACATACTCAGCGGTCGTCCACTCGCCCCCGAGGTTGAGGTGCCCTCGCGTGTCTGAACGTCCTCGCTCCCCCCCACGTCTCCCAGAGGACAGGACCTCAATGGAAGAGATCTTGCTGGCTCCAATCCCCTCTCAAGGTCAGCACCAGGAACGGGCCCCTCATCGTGCTCAAGCAATCCGCACCCTGCCAGACAGACCCCAGCGACCCCCTTCACCGCTGCCTTCCCTTGGTACCCAGCCATGACCTCTCCCTGCTGTGGATCTTGCTGCCCTTCTCCGGATTGTCATCGATGCCATATCAGCCTACCTTCAGGGCATGACACCCAAGGACATTTGTGAGCAAATCATGCCCAGGTTACTCTCCCTTGCATTATCTTCATAGACTCCACCCCAAAGCATTTTTCCATGGTGGTATGGAACGCTCGTTCTATACTGAATAAAACCCATGAATTTAAGATGCTTATGAACGAACTTCTTCCGTCGATTATTGGGGTAAGTGAAACATGGTTACAACCACATCTTCGTTTTAATCTTAGAGGATATACAGTCGTTAGACAGGATAGGCCAGCACAGCAGGGGGGTGGGTTGGTCTTACTGGTATTCATCACAGGCCTTTCCCACTCACCGCTCATACCAATGGGGCTCTGGAGACCTTAGGTGCACAGATAGAGTTGCAGGGACGTCGAGTTTCCTTATTACTTTTATACAACCCCTGTCAAAATATCACCATTGCCGAATTTACACATTACCTTGACCAGCTCCCTTCACCGGCATTGGTCTTTGGTGACTTTAATGCCCGTCACTCCTTGTGGGAACCCGGTCTCCCTAGCAGCTCTGTAAGCGCCACCGGTTCTTCCCTGTTTTCGTATCTATTACAAACAGACAGATACGTCCTTCTATCCCCAGTGGGTCTCAAAACTCGTTATGATCCACACACAGGAGCAGGCTCAGTTTTAGACCTATGTATAGGGGATACCTACTTTCATGGGGTGGAATTTACTGAGGAACCCTTTATGGGTAGCGATCATCTCCCGTTAATAATCCGCATCCCTGATAGATCCGTCTCCGACTTGGCTCCCGTGAGCCCGCGCTGGCGTCTGTCCAATGGTGGATGGACAAAATTTTCCAAGGCTTTGATGGACTCTCCGCCAGTGATTCACCTCCCCGTAAATCTAGCCGCGGGTGCTTTTTCGGACTGGTTGATGGCGGCAGGCAAGGAAGCATTTTCACTGATCACCACCCGTTGGGCGCCGCGGTGTGGGTTCCCTTGGTGGACCGAGGAGTGTCACAGGGTGGTGTTAGCAAAGCGCCAGGCTTGGCGCGCGTAGCAGGTCTGCTTATCTGAGGCCAACAGAGCTCAGTATCGACGGGCAAATGCGGAATGCACCCATACAGTCATGGCTGCAAAAAGGAAGGCCTGGGCGACTTTTGTGGCATCTCTGTCATTCTCCACTTCCTCCACTCGCGCCTGGCGTTTTTTGCGGGCCATGAAGGGTAAATTAACCACCTACACATATCCCCTAACCCAAGATGGAGTGGATCTACTCACTACCGCAGATGCAGCTAATGCATTTGCCCGCCATTACAGCATGTCCCTTGGTACCCCAGCTCCCCTCCCTGCCTTGCCCCGGGTCATGTGCATGGTTGAGGTGGCTGAAGCGAAGCCCCCTCCCCCGACGGACTTGTCGTCCCCTATCACTCCTCATGAGTTGACAATAGCCATGCGTGCTCTCCCCCCCCGCCACGCTGCTGGGCCGGATACTATTCCATATGAATTCCTGACCCATTTACCTCCTGTGGCACATGATCTCCTCTTGCAGTTGATCAACGATAGCTGGCGGTTGGGCGTCTTACACGACATGGAAGCATGCCTCCATTCTTCCCTTTCCAAAGCTGGGGAAAGACCCCACCCTGCTTAGTAGCTACAGGCCTATAGCCCTTCTTCCGTGTCTTGGGAAACTCATGGAGCGAGTGGTAAGTAACCGTTTACATTGGTGGGCAGAGAGTAAGGGTCTTCTTATGGAGGAGCAGTGTGGTTTCCGGCCAGGACGAGGCACTCTGGATGTTCTTCATCAACTTGAACATTCCATCCAAGTCACATATAGAAATAAGGAAATCATGTTGTCCCTTTTTATAGACCTGGCTGGGGCCTTCGACTCTGCTTCCCATGAGGGGATCCTCTATAATTTATCGAGTGGGGATAGTTGGCACGCCTCTGACTTTGATTCGTAGTTTCCTGTCTGGTAGAACTTTCTCAGTTTCTCTTGGGGGGTTAACCTCTTCTTCCTTCCCAGTTCGTAGGGGGGTACCTCAGGGGTCGGTCTTGAGTCCCTTCCTCTTTAACATGATGTTGTCTACACTACCCCGTCCTCCAGGCACTTCTCTTCTAGTATATGCAGATGACCTAACCCTCCTTAGCTCAGCACCCACTCTGCAGGAGGCACAGGATAGTCTCCAGTCGGGGATTAATACCCTTCTAACTTGGTTTGCAGACTGGAGATTCAGGGTTAATGTAGACAAATGTGTTCTAATGTTTTATACCCTTAAACACGCATTACCCTCTCTGCCCACTATTTATGTTCATGATACCTTTGTACCTCTTCGGCGTCGCCACACTTTCCTGGGACTCCGACTTGATGGCCCAATTCTGACTTGGAAGGCACATATTGATTACTGTATTTACGGGTCTCCTGTATGAAACGCCTTTCCCTCATGAAATGCTTAACAGGCTTCCAATGGGGTGCCTCCCGGGAAGTCCTATTGAAGTTTTACCAAGTGTATATCCGAAGCAAACTGGATTATGGCTGTACCATATATGGATCTGCCTCCCCCTCCCTTTTAAATAAGCTTGATGTAATTCAAAATTCTGCACTCCGGACAGCACTTGGAGCATTCTGCTCCTTTCCGGCTGCTGCTATGCATGCAGAGGCAAATGTGTTGCCTCTGGAGCGATGGCGAGTGTTCCAAGATTGCTTATTCCTAAATAGAAGTCTCTCCTTTTCCCCTTCCCATCCCTTGGTTATACTTTATGCCCATTCCAGAATCTCCTGTGATAATCCATCCTGGCCTCTACGTTCACGTGTTCCATTCCTTGTCCGAGCTTTGCAGTCCTATAGCCGATTGTCCCTGCCTTTACCTCACCCTATCCCTATATCCACTGTCTCCCCAGTCCCCCCTTGGTTCCCACTACCCTCCTTTTTTCATTTACACCTCCACGCCCCATTTACTAAGTCCATTGACTCTCCCAATGCCTTTAAGACCCCTCTTTGGTGAATTACTGTCCCTCCGTTACACTAACTCTTTCCAGATTTTTTACAGATGGCTCTCATGTCCCCTCCCCTCCTTCCACGACGGCGGCAATATTTGTCCCTTCTCTTTCCCTGTGTAGAATTTGGAAACTAGACGGGCTTCACCCTATCCTTGCCGCTGAGCTTTTTGCCATCCTGGGCGCCTTGGTGTTTGTTAGAGATTCACTCCACCCCCAGACAGTCGTCATTTTTTCTGAAGTGCTCCTGGCGCCCGTCCTCTCATTGCAAACTTGTCTTCAACTGTCACTCTGTTCATTTTCTCCATGCTCGAGGCTTTACAATACATTTTCAGTGGGTCCCTTCTCACACTGGCATCCATGGAAACACCGTAGTCGATGCTGCGGCCACACTGGCACATGAACATGACACCACGACAGACATTGAACCCTATCCTCTTGAGTTTTCCTCCTTTTCTAAACACGTCTTTCACACCATCTTCAACATATGGAATGCTGCCATCCCTGATTTGCTACACAACACATGCCTTTCTGCATATCTTACATCATCTGCCCAGCAACCCTGGGCTCGCTCTTCCAGCCGTGACCTGGACACAGCACTGGTCAGACTACGGCTTGGCCATACAGCCCTCAACGCACACCTGCACAGGATAGGCCTCTCCCCTACTCCCTCGTGCCCATGGTGTGGCAATGCAGATGAGACCATCCTCCACTTCATCTTTTGGTGCCCAAGGTTCTTCTCTGCTAGAACCTTCCTCCGTTCAGCCTTGATCGCCTGTGGTGTCCACGACTTCACGCTTCCTATCCTACTAGCAGGTGTTGGCCTATCGGAGGACCAAAAGGCCAAGGTGTTACGCCTCACGAAACAGTTTCTCCGTGTTACAGGTCAGATTCGTCGCCTGTAATCCCCACTGGTGAGATAAGCCTCCCCTGCTTTCTTCAAGAAACCATCTGATTAACAGGGGTCATCAGTACATAATCATCCCTGCTAGGCCCAACTTCCCAGGGTGCCATTTCCGCCAAGGGAGGGTGTATCATCGCTTCACTACCCTTTAACCTAAGAAGAAGAAGAAGAAGAATTTAGAGGGAGGCAGAGCGTCACCCTGCAGGAAGGCAACATAAAAGGCTGTGGTGGTGGAGGCAGGGGCAGGACAGTGACAGCTGCAACGAACAACGGCTACATTTGCCATACCCGGATGCCATGAACCTCTGAGCCCTGGACGGTATTACAGTGCAAAGAAGGTGAGTGTTAAGGACATTTGCAGACCCAGACGACTGACAGACTAGACTACTTGTTTATCACCTTGGTGAAATTCTATCATTTTTTTGCCATTATTGTAATGGATATGGTGAAGGTGAATGTACATTTTACTTGAAGCAGCAGACGGACCTTACTTATACAACTGCTGCTACTCCAGCTTGTTTTCTTGATTTTTGAGACCTCAAGGTGGTAAACCTTTTTCTGTTTGATTCACATTTTCATGTTCCTCGTGCCTCACTGATGTGTGTAATTGCAGACTTGCTAGATCTTACTCAAATTTTGGTTAAGTTAGGGTAAATTAAATTGCTAGGTTAGGTTAAACTGTAAGATTAGGAAGAGATACTAATAAGCAACCAGGATATTTCTTGGAAGTGTCCACCGTTACACTTGCAAGCAGTTGATACAGCGGAAGGAATGTGACTAAAAACAACAGGGAAAGAAATTTACTGTAAAATATTTACCACCCCAAAAATAACCAGAAAAATATAAAACACTATTAGGAAGAACTGATTTGGTAAGGTGCTTTTGCTGCTTAAAGTGTATACAGTAGGCCTGACTCAGCAGTAAAAATATTGTTGTAAATCTCGGAAGGCCTCCGGTAATTCTCCATATTTAAATATCATATGGAATATTTTGGAATACTGTACAGTGCAGTATTTGACATTAAGCAAATGGACAATGAAATTAGTAAAAATGCTTATCTCTCAACTAATTCAATTTTGGTAACTATACTTAAGCAGCAGAAATATCCTAAGTTACCAGTTCACTTCCTGTTTTTCCTGGTTGTTTTTTATACATTTTTTGGTGGTAAATGATTGTTCACTGCTGATTTTATCATGTTTATCAGTGTTCATTCTGTTTTTCAAGAATAATTGCAGACTTTCTGAAACCCACTCATATCAACTGAAATTTATTAATGCAGATTTACTAGCCAAACTTTATTTAATCATAATCAGTGGTAGCCATACCTAGCCTAAACTAATCTAACCAAACAAAATAATATGTAGTCCTTGAGGAGATATAGGACCACCTCTTAAAAAAATATATATATCTTTGATTCAGTGACTCTGTAAAGGTATACAGAAGTGTATTTTTGAGTATAAAAATGATCCATCAATAAACAACAAAAATATTGCAATAGTGATAGGTTAGGTGGTGGTGTTTTACAAGTTGCCAATATACAGTTTAGGGATATTACCACTATAATGAACCTCCATAACCCCATTTGCAAATCGATATGTACAGAGATACTGTATTGAATTTAATNTCCTATAAAATGTCCACGCCAGTTTTTCTATGCTGCGTGGTGTTCTTTCTGACTTTTTCCTGCCGGCTTCGGCTGGAGGGTTTGGAGGGCGGGGGGGCGCCTTCTTCTTTGCTGTCCTTATCTCATCCTAGTAGTTCAGTTACTCTTCTAGGAGCTGCCTAGCACGGGCCAACCGGCCTACTGCAGTTATCCTCTCTTCTTATGTTCTTATGTTCTTATGTTTCGGCCACTTGTAGGCTTAATTTTGGTCACGTGATGTTATTCTACCAATCAGTCAATTTGAAGTTCGCTCTTTGATTCCTTATGGGTAGAAAATTCAAATCCTTCTTTCTGTGGCTTCCGACGAAGTAGGACATGATCTGTGCACCAGGTGTGATATTGATTATTTACACATCATTAAGCGTTTCCACTCGGTATCGGAGGAAGCCGTTGAGCTCTTGAGAAAACACGGTATATATTTTCTGGTAGTTTTTTATGAGATTTGAATGATTTTGACCTTTTTTGTTGGAAGTGCTTCATTTTGCCTCTTTTCCAATCATGAACTTTGACTGGATGAGGAGGTGAAGTGAAGCATTTTCGACAGAAAACGAAAGCAAAAATAACTCAAATCGCATAAAAAAACCACCAGAAAAATATACTGCACACCCTGGACCATCGTATCTCTAAAGTAAGCACTCCACCGCAGCAGGTTAGGTTCGGTTTGGTTTGGTTATGTTTGTTTGGTTAGGTTAACTGATTGTGCAGTATATTTTTCTGGTGGCTTTTTATTCAGTTTGAGTGATCTCTGCCTTTGTTTTCTGTCAGTTAGCTCAGGTTAGTTCTGTTTGATTTGGTTAACTGGTTTTGCAGTACGGTATATTTTTCTGGTGGTTTTTTATGTGAATTGAGTTATTTTTGCCATCGTTTTCTGTTGAAAATGCTTCATTTCACCTCCTCATCCCGTCAAAGTTCATGATTGGAAAAGAGGCAAAATGAAGCATTTCCGACAAAAATGAAGGTCAAATCACTCAAATATCATTATAAACAACCAGAAAAATATAATGCACAACCTGGGGGATGTATTGACTACTTGTAAAAATTTTAC
>JAGKTI010004600.1:0-33656 GCA_018397915.1 Birgus latro | reverse complement strand
GATTATATATGAGTGTGTTGTCCCAGATGATTGGCTGAAGAGTGTAATTGTAAATGTGTACAAAGGGAAGGGTGATGCCCTGGAAAGGGGAAATTACAGAGGTATAAAGCTCTTAGATCAGATAATGAAAGTAATGGAGAGAGTTCTAGAAGGTATGATTAGAGAAAGAGTGAATATCAATGAGATGCAGTTTGGGTTTATGCCAGGCAGGGGGACCACTGATGCCATATTCATTGTTCGACAGCTTCAGGAAAAATATATTGGCAAGAAAAGGGAATTGTATTTTGTTTTTGTTGATTTGGAAAAGGCCTTTGACAGAGTCCCTAGAGAGGTGGTGAAGTGGGCAATGAGAAAGCTAGGGTTGGAAGAGTGGCTGGTTAGGGTGGTTATGGCCATGTACGTGGGTGCTCACACTCAGGTAAGGGTGAATGGAGCTTTGAGTGATGAGTTTCCCGTGAATGTTGGTGTGCATCAGGGGTCAGTTTTGAGTCCCTTGTTGTTTATCATGGTGCTTGAAGCCCTCTCACGTGACTTCAGAGAGGGACTCCCATGGGAGATGTTGTATGCTGATGATTTGGTGTTGATTGCTGAGAATGAAGGGGAGGCTGAGGAAAGATTTAAGAAGTGGAGAGATGGTATGGGGCACAAGGGCTTAAGGGTAAATGCAGATAAAACAAAAGTGATGATATCTAGGGTTGGTGGCGGTACAATCAGAGGAGAGGGAGAGTGGCCATGTGCAGTTTGCCACATGGGTGTGGGAAGTAATTCCATCTTGTGCAGTGTTTGTGATAAGTGGGTGCACAAGAGATGTAGTGGTATTAGAGGTAGACTGCGAGATAATGCTGATTTCATGTGTGCGGTGTGTCGGGGAGAGCAGGCAGAGATTGTTAGGCGTGAGAGGGTTGAACTTGCAGGTGAGTCTCTTGAGTGTGTGGAGGAGTTTTGTTATTTGGGAGACATGTTATGTGCCGGAGGTGGGGCTGGAGTTAGCTCGGTTGCTAGAGTGAGAAGTGGTTGGAAGAAGTTCAGGGAGCTGTTGCCTCTCCTGACATTGAGAGGACTCTCCTTACGTGCTAAGGGGTCTTTGTATGCAGCATGTGTTAGGAGTGTGATGCTGTATGGTAGTGAGACCTGGGCAGTAAAGGAAGAAGATATTCGCAGGTTTAAACGTACAGAAATGACAATGATTAGGTGGATGTGCAGTGCGTCCCTGCGTGCAAGGCCTGGGGGGGCTGGGTTTACGATAGAAGAGTTGAGAGGTAGGATGGGACTGGAGTGTATTGGTGTTGTGATGAGGAGAGGTAGGCTGAGGTGGTTTGGACATGTGGAGAGGATGGGGGATGATAATTGGGTACAGAGGGTGAGAAGTGTTAATATTGGGGGAGGGGTTGGGAGGGGTAGACCGAGAAAGACATGGGACGAGGTCATTAAATGTGACTTAAGGGTTAAGGGACTGAATAGGGAGGCTGCCAGAGATCGAGCAGCGTGGAGAGCCGCCATTAGGTGACCAAGGCCGACACATGCAAGCATGTTGGAGCCTTAAAAAAAAAACGAAACGATTTTCAATGCATCAAAATCTCAGTTCTTACACTTATCAGCCCGACAAAATCTTCCTCAGGATTACCCACTAATGTTTAATAATGTCCAGCTCAGTCCTGCATCATCCTTGAACATGCTAGGGGTTTCATTCTCTCGGGATTTGTCTTGGAAAGAACATATTGCATCTCTTGTGAAATCTGCTTCCAATAGATTAGGTGTGCTGGGCCAACTCCGAACTTTCTTTACCCCTGCACAGATGTTGACCTTGTACACGGGTTTTATTCGCCCATGTATGGAGTACAACTCTCATGTGTGGGGAGGCTCTCCACATGCAGTTCTTCTCAATAGGGTGGAGTCAGAGGCTTTTCGTCTCATTAACTCTCCTCTTACTGATTCCCTTCAACCTTTGTGTCTTCGCTGCACTGTTGCTTCTTTATCTCTCTTCTATCGCAACTTCAATGGTTACTGTTCCTCTGAACTGTCTGCTTGCATCCCTCCACCTCTACGACGAGCACGTAGTACCCCTCTAGAACAAACTCTCATCCCTTTTCTGTCCAACTCTCTAAAGCAAGAGTTAACCGTTACTCCCAGTCCTTCATTTATGCAACCGGTCAACTCTGGAACTGTCTCCCTCTGTCTGTATTCCCTACTTCCTATGATCTCCAATCTTTCAAACGCAGTGTGTCCAGGCATCTCGAAATGAATGGATCTTGAATTTGGCTCTCTTTTGTATTGTTTTTACTTTTTCTTGGAAGGAACAGTATGCAGGCCTGCGGCCTTTGGTTCCTTCTTCCTTTGCATTAAAAAAAAAAAAAATAGTGTGGGGAGTAGGCCTACAAGTTCTTGGTGGTACTTGGGAATAAAAATTTCTGCAACAACCAAATTTTCTTGTGGAAACCCTCTATTTCAATGGGATTTGTCATACCAACCATGAAAACAGTTGTGTATGTAGGTGTGGGGAGATATAACAGGTGTGGGAAGTGGCCATACAAGGCCTCATAGTCATTTGAAAACTAACACAGACACATATAAATGTTTATAACCATCAAGGACATCAGAATAAAGTTGAATAATGCTATAGATGCATGCATATGAAAGGGAAAAAAACGAAAGCAATAATTTGTTTCCGATTTCTCCTTTTACTGTGCTAACTTATAATTACACTTATTTATCACACTTATCATTACACACTATGGTAGGTGGTGGCAACCTTCATCCACTCACTTGATGTAGTGCTGCCTACTTCTTCTTCAGCCGTTATCATTCTTTTTCTGTGCCTGCCCTCCTCTCTTCCTATTTCTCCCATCTTTCCTGTCACTTCTTCTTGCTTTTCTTTCCTTTACAGGTGGCTTTACATTGAATGACAAGCCAGATGGTTTCCTGTAAGCCAAGAAATCATTTACAATGCTGGGTGGTAACAATATAACCAAACCATACGTTCTCCCTACATGTCAACAAGTGGGTTGGTGGAGGGTTAGTGCCCCTCCCTGTAAAACAGATACAGTAAACCCTCGTTAACTCGTGATAACTGGGTTCCAACCCTCCTCGAGTTAGCATTTTTAAGAGTTAATGGTCCCCGACTCCCTCCAAAACACATTATTACAATACCGTACTGTACATTGAGGAAAAAATAAAAATAAAACTAATAGAACCTTACCTTGTTTTGGTACTGCAGGGAAGTATTCAAGCTTGGAGGAGGCCTTTGGCAGGGTGAAGAGGTGGATTGGGGGGCTCTGTCACTTTTCTGAACATTTTTCTAATGAAAACACTGTGAACACTTTGAGCACTTAGACTACACACACTTAGATTACTATACTTTCTAATGAAAACACTGAACACTTTGAAAACACTGAACACTTTGAGCACTTAGACTACACACACTTAGATTACTATACAGTAGTGTACTATACACTGTAAATGAGTTGATTAAAAAAAAAAAAAATTCCATGATAGCCTCTACGAGTTATCCCTAATTACGATATATTGAGGTACGAATTAATGAGGGTTTACTGTAACTCAAAGTCAAATGGCCACCCCTTACGAGACTGTGGCGTTTGGCAATAGATAGATAGATCATTACACATTTATCACACTCATCATTACAATTTTGGCAACAACCTGATACCTCTCGAGGGTCTGTAGGATAGTTAGGGACTAGGAGAGAGAGATGGGGTGGGGTTCAGGGGGAACACATGGCTAGCAGGGTGAGAGGAGGGATGAGAGTGGGTGGGAAGGGACATAGGTGGTGATGGGAGGAGTGATGCAGGTGTGTGGAGGGGTGGGAGAGTGATGGGGAACAAGAAGGGAATGGAATAGAGGGTGGCATGGAGGCAGCCCAGAAGGGAGGTGCCCCCTCACCACCCGGGTTGGTCAGATCCCTCCCTCACACCACCTCAGGGGTGAGTTCTCATTGGCCTGAAGCCATGTATGGTACAGGCCCCGCTCAGTTGATGCGATTAGGCATTTTGGCATAAAACTCAAATCGCATCAATTGATGTGATTAGGCTTTTCGGGGTTAATAAGGTTATGTAGTGATTTATAAGTGTGTTAGTTGCTAATGTGAAGTGTTGTATGTGCTGAGTTACCTGTGTAGCATTTAGGCTATGTGGGAGCTGTTTTGCTGAAGTTTAATGCTCTAGTGGGTTAGGTTCACAACATTTATAATTGTTAGATACGTACAGTGGGGATAATAGTAAACTCAGCCTGGGAGAGTGAGGAGTGTATTAACAAGTCACCAACACTATATCACACATTCACCATTGGTTCACGGGGGAGAATTACAGTACATAGTATTTGAGCTGGAATAAGGTACAGTACGTGGCTAAGATTACTGAGAAAGGGGGGGAGGATAAACAAACTCAGTAGTTTGTGAGTTAGGTAGTTATGGGTGCATCAGTGATAACACATGGTGTATGTGTGTCACAGATCCTGGCACAGCTGGAAATGGCAGCGGGCAGAGCTGTACTTCATCGGGGTCAGGAGAGGACTGCCAGGAGAAGGATGCCTCTGGATTTTATGGGCCAGTCACACAGGCACTGGTGTGTGTGTGTGTGTGTGTGTTGCGTGCCTGCAAGGGAAAGAAGATGATTGATTAGGTACATCTCAACTCTCATAGCATTGCTAGGAGGTCTTGCCACTGGGTGAGGCACCTTGGCCCTTTCGTAGTTTGGTTTGGTAGTTTTAAGGATGAAAAGTTCATGCTGGCTTCTGTACCATGGTGCCGTGTGCAAAGTGTGGAGGAAATGTGGCGCTCAGTAAGTCTGTGGTGCACACTACGTGCACAACAGTACTCTCCCCCTTTCACTTTTTTTTTTTCCACATACAGTGAGTAATATTATATACAGTACTGTATATCCATACAGAGCTTAAGCCTGGACAGTGCCTATTACAAGTAGTTATTCATGTGATCAGTAATTGTATAGCCAGAGATACAGAGCTAAGTGTAGATAAAGCACATTACTGAAAATTATACATATGATCAGTAATAATGTACCGTATATAAATATACAGAGCTTAACTCTGGATAATACATACTACAGAAAATAGGACATATGATCAGTAATAATACGGTATAAACTGTATAGAGGTACAGAGCTGAAATCTAGATAATGCTTATTACAAAAAATGATACATATGATCCACTCTTCTCCCTGTGATGACACAACAAGGTGCCTGGAACCAGTGTCTGACTCATATCTTCATTTCTGCAACATTCGTGGCCTTTCCTCTAACTTTCCATCTGTTGATCACCACCTCTCCTCCTCTAAACTTCACCTTCTCTTCTTAACTGAGACTCAGCTGTCTGAGGCAACTGATACCAAACCCTTTTCTGTATCCTCCTATTATCTCTATACTCATTTCAAAGCCAAAGGTGGCTGTTGTGTATATGTATGCAACGACTGATCTTGCTTTCGTGTTCCTGAACTTGATTTTTCTGAATTTTCCACTCTGGCTTCGGCTTTCCTGTCATTCTCTGACAATATATCTGTGCAGTTTACTTATCCCCTAATTCTACTGAGTACAAAAAATTCTTCGACTGTCTAACTTTTACGATGGAACACATCCTATCCGTTTCTCCTTTCTGTGAAATCTCCATTCTAGGAGATTTCAATGTTCACCACCAACTTTGGTTCTCCTATCCTTTCACTGATCCACCTGGTGAACAAGCTTACATCTTTTCTATCCTTAATGACCTAGTGCAGCTTGTACAGCACCCTACCCATATCCCTAACTTCCACGGAGAGAGTGCCAACATACTTGACCTCTTCCTTACAAGTAACCTTTCTTCTTACTCTGTTAATCTTTCTTCTCCATTGGGCTCCTTTGATCACAACCTTCTTACCTTAACCTGTCCTATCGCTCCAGTGTGGCCTGTGGACCTTCCAAAGAAACATCGGTTGTGGCACTTTGGAGCTGCTGATTGGGATGCCCTGAGGCAGTACTTCTTTGATTTACCCTGGAATGATTATTGCTTCCATGGCAGGAAGCCATCCGAGTGTGCAGTGCACATTACAGAGGTTATTCTCTCGGGCATTGAAGCATACATTCCTTTCTCATATCCTTTGACTAATGCAAGAAAGCCTTCGTTTAATCACGCTTTTTCTAATGCTGTCCACAACAGGGAGAAGGCCTATAAAAGGTACCAGAGCCAGCCCACCCTTGAATCACTTCTTTTTTATGTTTCTGCTCGGAATTGTGCTAAGTCTGTTCTTTGTTAATGTAATTTCATCCCAACTAAGTGCTCTCAACTCTCCAACTTGATTTCTTCCCGCTCCTTCTGGCACCTTGCCAAAAACCTTTCTAACAACTTTACCTCATCATCCTTCCCTCCTCTTTTCTACTTTGATGGCTCTGTAGCTATTTCTTCTACTGATAAAGCAATCTCTTCGCTCAGACTTGCTCCTTCAATTCCACCATTGACGATTCCGGTGATGTCCCGCCATCATTCCCCCCCCTCTGACTTCCTCATGGCTGACATTAAAATTTCTTCAACTGATGTATTTTTTGCCATCACTGGCATCAATACTAACAAGGCATATGGGCCTGATGAGGTCCCTCCTGTTGTCTGCAAGAACTGTGCTTCTGTGCTTACATCCTTCCTAGGTAAACTCTTTCACCTTTGTCTATCAACTTGAACCTTGTCTTCTTGATGGATGTTTGCTCTCATTCAGCCGGTCCCAAAGAAAGGTGACCATTCCCAACCCTCTAACTATCGCCCAATTGTTTTAACCCTTACACGGGGGGGGGGGTTCTGGTGTCCCATGCTTCTCCCTATGGTGGATATCCGTGACGGAAAAAGTACCCTTACTTCAAACCGTGATATCTGCTAAACTGTTACAACTAGAGTAAAAATTAAAGATACAGAAGACTCATCAACTGTTATTCTTTCAAATAAAAGTATCCCCACACCTCAAGGTGGTCCTGTTGATGAGTAAGGATAAATTAAATTTCAAAGGTTGGCGGGAAGATGCTTGCAGATATACACGTCTACCGGCGTTGCTCCGCACCCAGAATCGTGACGGCTATACACGTCAGCCAACATGTAGGGGTTACCGTATTTTGTGGGGTGTAAGTTGCACTTTTTTGTTTCAAAATTACCTTCAAATCCCCATGAGTCCTGGAGGCCAGACTAGATCGGTTCGCTTGGCTTCATTTAGAAGAATCTCTTATACAGATGATCATCTCACTGCTTGGCAGTCACAAGTATTTTCTAGAGTAAAAAGACCTACGATTTATTGTAAAAAGTTACATTCGCTTGTGTATATACACAGATTTTATTATTAGAATCACCCATGTTCAAGAACTGAACTCTCTGGGTTTGTTTACAACTGGCTGTGTGACGGTCTGGGGGTTTAGTGGTGTAGCATTTTAGCAATTTAGCATCTGGCATACAACCTACTTTAACATACTAACATAATCACTGGTGATCTTCCTGCTACCCTTCTGAAATGCAGTCATGATCAATTTGCTTGTCGTCCACTCAGTAACAAGTAAGGGAATCATATTCGAGATGTTGGTTAGCATGACTGCTGAGTCTTCATAACAAATGTCTCTCCCATGTGGAAATTCAGTAACCCTTGTTAGGCTGGCTTCTCTTACTGATGTTATGTTTCATTCAATACAAGTTTATCGAAGGAAACAGTCTTATATTACTGTTTTTGAAATATGGGAAAAACAGTTGCAACATTAAACAGTACTGCCTGAAATTACAGAATTTTATCAGTTTAGCGCCTAGTGTTCACCAAGTTGGTAGTTAACATGATTACTGGTGAACTGCCTGCTAACCTTCTGAAAGGCAATCGTGGTCACTTCACTTGTCATCCATTCACTAACTAGCAAGTCGGTTGTCTCATACGGAAATTCGTTCACCCTTGTTAGGCTGCCTTCTCTCACTGGTATTTTGTTTCATTCAAGACAAGAGTATTGTAAAAGGAAGCAGCCTTATATTAATGGAAGAGAAAAACAAAAAAAACAATTTCAGCATTAAACAGTACTGCCTGAAGTTACAGCAATGCCGTGTTTTTCAGCCATGACTGACGTGCTTTAGCAGTGTTGAATCAGGGATCAGCCACTTACAGTACTGTGTTGTGAAAATAGGATAAAATTTATTGAGTAGATAATTCTATCTATCTATCTATCTATTGCGAGACGCCTCAATTCCGCACGGGGTGGCCACAAAGAAATTGCCTCCATGTCACTCTGTTCCCTGCCATTTCACTGCCCTGCTCCCAGCTCACACCCCCCTCTCTCATATACCTATCCACCCCATCCCTCCATCTCATCCTTGGCCTCTCCCTCCCTCTCCGCCCCTCTACTTCATTCACATACACGCTCCTCGTCAGTCTCTCACTCTCCATCCTGTCCACGTGCCCAAATCACCTTAACGTGTTTCTCCTGATGCTTCCTATCACGTCCACATCCACACCACAATGCTCCTTCACTTCCTCATTTGTTAGTCTGTCTCTCCATGTGACTCCACATGCTCCTCTCAAATAACTCATTTCCACTGTTCTCACTATCGACTTCTGTCCCTGCAACAGGGTCCAAGCTTCACTTCTATATGTTAGAGTTGGTATCACAATACTGTCATGTAGCAGCTTTTTCACTTCCATGCCCACTTCCCTGTTTCTTATCACTGCTTTCAAGGAACCAGCAACTTTCCTTCCCTGTTGCACCCTTTCAAGCACTTCACCCTCCAGATTTCCATCCTTACCCATCACACTGCCCAAGTACTTAAATGCACTCACATTCTCCATATCCTTCCCATCCAATCTCACTGCATTCACTGACTTCACTTCTCTCGAAGACCATCTCTTTACTCTTCCCTACATTCACCTTTGGATTCTGCTTCTTACACACACTCCCAAATTCATCTACCAAGCCTTGCAGCTCCCCTTCGTCTTCACTCAACAACACAGTATCACCTGCAAACATTAGTACAGGGAGTTTCCAAACACTGCCCTCTCTCACTAGGGCTGCTCCCACTTCCACTGCCCAACCTTGTATCTCTTTTATGACCCCATCCATATATAGATTGAACAACCATGGAGACATGAAGCATCATTGTTTCAATCCAACCTTCAAATGGAAAAATTCACTCAGTTTGCAATCCACACTCACTGCGGCCTTAGCACCCTCACCCTCATACACACTCTTCACTGCCTTCAACAACTTCCCATCTACTCCATATATTCTTAATACTTTCCACAATCCTTGTCTATCCACCTTCTCATATGCTTTCTCCAAATCCATGAAGGTTGCAGACAACTTCTTTCCCGTCTCTAGAACTTTTTCACTAAAGATCTAAGAATGAATATCTGGTCTGCACAACCTCTTCCTTCCTAAAACCTCCCTGTTCTTCTCCCACTAATTCCTCTGTTATTTCCCTAACTCTATCAGTAGGTATCTTACCATATACTTTTCCTATTACACTAAGAAGGAAAATGCCCCTATGATTACCACACACTTCTTTTTCCCCTTTTCCTTTGTACAGGGGAATAATTTTACCTGACTTCCAATCCTCCGGGACTCTACCTTCCTCCCAGGCCAATCTGCACACCTTCCACATCCTTTCTATTACTATCTCCCCCATGCTTCAGCATTTCACCACACACTCCATCTATTCCTGGGGCTTTCCCCATTTTAACTTTCTTCACTGCTTCCACCACTTCCATCCTACTGATTTCTTCCTCTCTTCTCACAACCCTCCTTCTCCCAGCCATTCCCCAGCCGCTTATACTTGCATTACTTTTATTCTCTATGATCAACAATTCATTAAAGTGTTCTCCCCCTCTGTTCACTTTTTCTCCCTTCTCTACCAGTAATCTACCATTTTTATCTTTCACTCACCGACTAACTTTGTTGGCACCCTGTCTAACTCTCTTTACCCTTTCCAGAAAATTTTTTACATTCCCTCCACTTTACACTCAAATTCCTTCCAAAATCCTCATTCACTCTCTTCTTACTCTCTCTTACTAATCTTTTCACCTCTCTCTTCCTCTCTACATTTTACTCTTTGTTCTGTCTCTCAACTTCTTCGACGCCCCTATTCCTCATCTACTCATTATATGCTTTCTTCTTTTTTGCCACAACCTCTCTCAACTCTTCATTCCACCAAGCTGTTCCTTGAACTCCCTTTCGTCTTCTCCTCACCCCACACACCACCTCACGTACTGCACAGATTTCTTTTGTGAATATCTTGCACACACCTTCCACGTCCCTCATCTGCTCCAATCTATATTTACCCATCGCTCCTCTGCATCCCTTTTATATTCAGCCTTTATTCTATCCTCTTGTAATTTTTCTACCCTCCTTATGAGAACTACATCCTCCTGTCCTTCCCTTCTTCTCTTCCTCCATTTAGTTTGGACACTGATTCTGACCACTGACCACCACCAAGTGGTGGTCAGAAATTCCACTCCCCCAGCCTCTATATTCTCTTGCATCCATTACATATCTTCTCATCCTTTCATCCACATGCACTTAGTCAATCATTGCCTTCCGTTCATTCAGTTCACCATCCACCCTTCTCAACACTCGCCATGTATACCTATGGATCATTTTGTGCCTGAAGAGGGTATTAGCTATCACCAACCCCCTCCCGTCACAAATGTCCACTAAAGCACTGCCATTCTCATCCATCTCTGCAGGTACACCCCACTCACCAACCACTCCATCCACCTTTACATTCCCTACTTATCCATTCATATCTCCAATCAGAAACACTCTCTCATTCCTTTCAAACTTTTCCAAGCACGCTTCCACATTTGTCCAGAACTCTTCTCTCACTCTGCTTACACGATCTTGGGTTGGCACATACATGTACACAGTCACCCACATTTGTAGTCCAACTTTCACTCTCACCCACGCAATCCTTGACCCAACTGATCCATACTCTCCTTCCATCTGTTACTCACAGCAATACACACTCCTTCTTTTGCCCTCTCATTCTCACCTATTCCCACACATATACCCCATCCATACTCCCATTCTCTCACACTCTCACCTCACCATTTAGTTTCAGTTAGTCCACATATATCCACTTCTGCACCCTCAAGCACCTGTACAATCTCTCTTTCTTTCACCTCATCATTCATACCCCTTACATTCCAGGTTGCAATCCGTAACAAGTCCTTTGTCTGGTCCTTCGTCATCAACTTTTGGTCAGTCCTGGTCCAAGGTTTCTTGTTCGTATTTTTTGTTAGTTGTTTTACAGGTTGGGGCACTAACCCACCACCAACCCTTTTGGTCGCCTCTTACGACAAGCAGGGATGCTGGGGGAGAATTCTTGAAAACCCCCCTACCCTCAGGGGGGGTAGATAAGTCAATTATTGATATTAGCAGTGCCAGATGGGCATTCATAGCAGCGTCTGCCATTTTTGTTGTATTCGCAGCTGACAAAGTGATGAGAGCAATCGATCCCGTTCACCCTCTCAGCCTCAGTGCTGATCAGAGTGATTGATCTGTTCACCCTCTGCCTCATTGCTGCCCTAGCAAAGCCATCATAATTGATGAAAGTGAATGCAACCCAAGGCGTGTATGTGTGGGTGTGTGTAGAGTGGTTGTACTTAATGAGGAAGGAGTGGGAGAAGTTCAGGTAGGGGCACAGTGATAAACTGTTTATCATAGCCCTTCAACCCAGTAATGTATTTTATAGGGTACTTTATTCATGCTCACCAGATGGTTTTATTCATTTCAGGAAACATTGTGCACTGAAGGGGTTAGTGTGGGCTGAATCAATTGCCCCTACCTTGAAAAGTTTCCCTAATTGCTTGTACTCAATAAAAATGTTTGCATTAGCAATAATAAGAGAATAATTGCAGTAGGCTGGTTAGCTCATGTTTGACAGCTTCTTTGACTAAACTGTAAGAATAAAACAGGATATGAAAGAAGGCTTTCCGTCACTTACCTAACCTTTCGGTTGAAACTGGCAGAAAATGGAGGCAATGACATAGGATTTTGATGTAACATTTAATGATCATCAGTATGGGTTCCGTCAGGGATGCTCCAGTGGCGATCTTCTCACCTACCTTTCAGACTCCTGGTCATCCTCCTTTCGGGACTTTGGCGAAAGCTCTGCCATTACATTTAACATCTCAAAGGCATTCGATCGAGTCTGGCATAAATCTTTACAAATTACCTTCTTACGGTTTCTATCTTTCTATCTATACCTTCATCTGTAGCTTCCTGTCTGGTTGTTCTGTATCTGCTGTTGTAGACAGCCACTGTTCTTCTCCTAGATCTATCAACAGTGGTATTCCTCAGGGCTCTGTCCTATCACCAACTCTTTTCCTTTAATTCATCAATGACCTTCTAAGCTGTACATCTAATCCTATCCACTCGTAAGCTGATGATTCCACCCTTCACCTTTCTATTTGGTTCCCACAGCGTCCATCTCAGCAGTTACTTCAACAAACAAGGGATGAGGCCATTGCACACCTAATGTCTGACTTGGCTCGTATCTCTGACTGGGGTAAAAGTAATCTTGTTTTTAATGCATCAAAGACTCAGTTCTTACACCTAGCAACCAGAAAAAATCTTCCACACAGGTACTCACTACTGTTTAATTATATTCATCTCAATCCTGCATCATCCTTAAACATACTTGGGGTTTCATTCTCCCGGGATTTATCTTAGAAAGATCATATTACATCTCTTGTAAAGTCTGCTTCCAAGAGATTAGGTGTGCTAAGCCGACTCCGTACCTTCTTTACCCCTGCACAGTTGTTGACTTTATACACTAGTTTTATTTACCCGTGTGGCGTACAACTCTCGTGTGGAGAGGCTCCCAACATACAGAACTTCTCAATAGGGTGGAGTCAAAAGCTTTTCACATTAACTCTTCTCCTCTTACTGGCTTCCTTCGTCCTTTGTCTCGTTACCGCACTGCTGCATCTTTATCTCTTTTTCTGTCGCTACTTCAATGGCCACCGCTTCTCTGAACTGTCTGCTTGCATCCCTTCACCTTTACGACGGGCATGTACCACCCATCTAGCAACAAACTCCCATCCCTTTTCTGTTCAACTGTCTAATGCAAGAGTTAATTGTTACTTCCAGTTCTTCAGTTATACAACAGGTCTGCTCTGGAACTGTCTTTCTCTGCCTGTATTTCTTACTTCCTATAATCTGCAGTCTATCAAATGCAGTGTGTCCAGACATCTCGAAATGAATGAATCTTGAATTTGGCCCTCTTGTATTTATTTTTTTCTTGGAAGGAGCAGTTTGTGGTCTCTGCCTTTGGTTCCTTCATCCTTGTATTAAAAAAAAAAAATTATATATATGTAGAAAGAGAGAGATACATAGTGTAAATCTAATGCATATTACGGTACAAAAAATGAAACATACGGTCAGTAATATATAAAGATATATATATATACATATATATATATATAGAATAAGTTTAGATAATTCTTGTCATGACGTAAGAGGTAATTTACATTACTTCATCCCCAAACGCTATGATGTACTGTTGTAGGAAGGGAGGGTGCTTGACCTGGCACCCAGATCATGTGAATGTATCGATGCGTGTCGTTTCATTAGGTAGTGTGGCCATGGCAGTTTCTGAGTTGATGGTAGTTGGAGGGGTGTTGGGGGTGAAAGGGGGGGGGTGTTCTCTGTGGGGAGGTCACGTGTGGCAGACAGTGGAGAGGAGGTGGTGGTGGTCTAGGAGACTGTGAGGTGTGGTGTCTGGCATAGGGTTTAAGGAATGCAGAGGGGGTGAGGTGTCAGGGGATGGAGGTGTGGCACGTATTCAGCTGGTGGTGGGGGTGGTTTTGGGTATGTGGATAGGGGGGGATATTGGAGGGAAGTAACTAACAAGGGGAATAGAGTTCGGGGCAATGTGGGAGTTTGGAATAGTTTGATGATATTGGGTGGTCTGGGTTGTGGGCTGTGTGCTTTCTGGTTGTGTGTCTGAGTCCTGTTTGTGTGTGGGTTGTGGATGGGGGGAAGGTGACATGTGAGCTTGTTTTACCTGGTTGAGGGTCGTCATGTAGAGCTGTCCTTCCACGTTGATGGTAATCAGCTTGTCTGTTTGTGACATGACTGTATATGGGCCGTGGTAGGGGCACTGCAGTGGTGCAGGGGGCACACCTCATCTTATGAGGACGTGCCCAGTGATGTCAAAGGTTGTAGCGGTATAGGTTGCCTTGGGCTGTGGTGGTCAGGGTGGTTTGGGTGTAAGGGAGTGCATCGCCTGCTGTAGAGTTAGGTGGCAAGAACTGACCTGGTAAAAGGATATCCTCACCGTACATCAGCTCCACTGGCAAGTTGTGCATGTCCTCCTTGTCCGTTGTACATTGAGTGAGGAGGATAATGGATAGAGTGGCCACCCAGTCATGCAGATGAGGCTGCACTCACAGGGCTTCCTTGCGGTGGCAGGGGAACTGCTCCACAAGCCTGTTTGATTGTGGATGAAAGGCTGTGGTTTGGTGCCGTGTAGTGCCAGGAAGCATTGTAATTCTTGCCTGGCATGAGTTTCAAACTGGACCCCTTGATTGGTGATGACAGTATGGGGGGCACCAAAACAGGAAACCTAGGATGACAAGAAGTGGTACACTACCCATTCAGTTGTGGAGTTGGTTATGGACGTTGCTTTGACACGCCTGGTAGCACTGTCAATGCAAGTGAGAATATACCTGTTACCCCTTGACACTGGTATTAGTCCGACGATGTCTACATGCACCGTGTGAAAACGCTGGGTGGGTGTAGGCAGGGTGACCAGGGTGTTTTGGTATGTTGGTGCACTTTTGCCGTTCGACACGAGAGGCATATTTTTGTCTGATGAGTGATGTCCTGTCTCAACCCAGGCCACACTGCCTGGTGGCTGATGAGGCTGTGTGTGCCTCGTGTTTTGGATGGGCGAGGGCGTGAAAGTCCTGAAACGTGTTGACAGTACAGCCAGGGAATTTATGACTGTGCTGGCCTGCAGGAGATATCACACCATGTCTTGAGCGGATAATTTGGGATGTCCAACTGTTGGAGTTGCAGGGACGTAGTGACCAGTAGCAGTTGGCTTAGCTCCTCATCATCTTGCTGCGCAGCCACCAGGGCAGAGTGGCTGACTGGGAAGGCCGTGAGCATTATGAGGGCGGTACTGCCGGACAGGGCGTCTGCCACGGCATTGTCTTCCCCCCTTGTGTGTTGGATGTCTGGTGAGGATTCTGAGATGAACTCGAATTGCCTGGACACCTGTGGAGAGAAGTTGTTTCCTTTCTGGGCCATGGCACAGGTGAGGGGCTTGTGATCAATGAGGGTGCAGAATTCCCTTGCCTCCGGGAAGTGGCAAAGGTGTTGTACTGCTTCGTACGCCGCCTGAAGTTCCCTGTTGAAGATGCTGTGCAGGACCATTCTCTTGCCAAAGAACGCTGTGGGCGTTGTTACTCCCCCCTGATCTGATGGAGGATGGCACCCATGGTTTCTGTAGAGGTGTCGGTGGTGAGTATTGTGGGAGCATTTTAAGGGTGCTGAATGCTACCTCTGCCTCAGGCATCCAGTCCAAGGGTCTCTTTGACCCCCTTTTAGTTCATTGGAGCAGATCATTCAGGGGGTCCAAGATGGAAGTGGCTTGGTGGATGAGCCTGTGGTAGTAGTTCACCATGCCGAGAAATTCCTGCACCTTGCAGGGAGTGCTACGGTGAGGAAATTCCTTAATCGCTTCTGCCTTCTGTGGGAGTGGTGTTATTCCCATGGCAAACACCCTGTGGCCCAGAAAATTGAGCTCAGTTTCCCCAAGGATGCATTTGGTAGGATGGATGCACAGGCCATGTTCCTGTAGCCAAGAGAAGAGGATACACAGATATTCAACATGCTGGTTGTGTGATGACTATGCTATCAAGATGTCATCAATGTACACCATGATCAAATTGAGTCCTCTTGTTACCTGATCCATGTATCACTGGAGGGTCTGTGCTGTATTCTGGAGGTCAAAGATTTTCATTCTTGGGCATTCAAAGAGGCCAAAGGGTGTTGTAATGGCCATTGTTGGTATGTCTTGAGCTGCAGTTGGGATCTGATGGAAGGTGCTTACCAAATCATTCTTTGAAAATACTGACTTCCCATGGAGCTGGTTATGAATATCTTGGATGTGTGGGATTGGGTACCTGCCAAGGAGTGCCATGGCACTGATTGCTCTATAGTCTGCATACGCCCTCCATTCACTTTCCTGAGCTTTCGGGACCACATGGAGAGGGGATGCCCAGCAACTAGAGGATGGGCGGATGACGCCTTCTTCCAACGTGATCCTTAACTCCTTCTCTGCTGCCTGCTGGCACTCCGAGGGGAGACAGTGTGTATGGGCAAAATATGGTGGGCAGGAAGTAACAATGCACTGTTCCACTCCGTGATCCTTGCAGGCTTACAGAGGCATGTGTGATGTGAGGAGTGGAAACTGCTGAAGAAGTGAGTTATAGGCGGACTCCTGCCAGAGGTGTATAGCGAGGGGGATATTAGAGCCACACCGCGAAGCTGGTATCCTGGAATCCGATGGCCTGTGGTATAGAAGATGGCACTTGGTATCCACCAGGATGCTGTTTACCTCTAGGAAGTCCACGCCTAGGATTGGTTTTGTGATATTGGCAATGATGAATGCCCATGTGAGAGCCGTAACAGGTGTGAGGGCTAAGTTGCGCATTTGTGTGCCATAGGTGACAATAGGTTGTGCATTTGTGTGCCATAGTGATAATAGGTTGCGCATTTGTGTACCATAGGTGACAGTAGGTTATGCTTTTTTTTTTTCTTTTTTTTTTTTATGCAAGGAAGAAGGAACCAAAGGCCATGGGCCTGCAAACTGTTCCTTCCAAGAAAAAACAAAAACAATACAAAAGAGAGCCAAAGTCAAGATCCGTTCATTTCGAGATGCCTGGACACACTGCGTTTGAAAGACTGGAGATCATAGGAAGTAGGAAATACAGACAGAGGAAGACAGTTCCAGAGCTGACCATTTGCATAAATGAATGGCTGGGAGTAACGGTTAACTCTTGCATTAGAGAGTTGGACAGAAAAGGGATGAGAGGTTGTTGCTAAACGGGTGCTACGTGCCCGTCGTAGAGGTGGAGGGATGCAAGCAGACAGTTCAGAGGAACAGTGGCCATTGAAGTAGCGATAGAAAAGTGATAAAGACGCAACAGTGCAGTGAAGAGACAGAGGTTGAAGGGAGCTATTAAGAGGAGGAGAGTTAATGAGACGAAAAGCCTTTGACTCCACCCTATTGAGAAGAGCTGTATGTGAGGAGCCTTCACATACGAGAGTTGTACTTTAAACAGGGGCAGATAAAATCCGTGTATAAAGTCAACAACTGTCCAGGGATAAAGAAGGTTCGGAGTTGGCTTAGCACACCCAATCTCTTGGAAGCAGATTTCACAAGAGATGTAATATGTTCTTTCCAAGATAAATCACAAGTGAATGAAACCCCAAGCATGTTCAAGGATGATGCAGGAACGAGCTGGGCATTATTAAATATCAGTGGGTACTCCTGTGGAAGATTTTGTCGGGTTGATAGGTGTAAGAACTGAGTCTTTGATGCATTAAAAACAACAAGATTACTTGGACCTGGACCGGTGGCATCTTCGTCGTGGGTCTACCCCCCAGAGACTGTCGAGGAGAAGGGGACGACAGCATGGGGCCAAACCACTGCACCCCCCCCCCCCCAGAACCTGGGAGTGGCTTCGGTCGCCCGGGCAAGTACCACATCTCTCCACACACCATACACAACTACACCGTTTTTTCTACACAGAGAAATGACTCCCCGGCGGTCATTTCTCGGCGACTTCTTCTTGCCGGGGATATTGAGAGCAATCGAGGACCCACCAACAAATATACATGTCCAATGTGCTCAAAACCTGTTATGTTGAGCCGACAGACAAAGGGTTCAGTTCAGTGCAATTCCTGCAAGAACTGGACCCATTACACTTGCACAACACTTGCATCCAGAAAAGACTACACAAACACCTGGACCTGCTCCTTATGTTTCTTCCCCTCACCCACTAATCCCCTCACCAACCCTACTCCTACTTCCCACACACCTCAGCCTAACCCACCAATCCTTCCCATGTCATCCAATCCCCTAACCCCTCCTATCCCACCCCGAACAACTCCACCCCAATCCTTACCTCCACCACAACCTTCTCCTACCCCTTCCCCTACACCCTCACCACCACCTCCCATCCGTGCTGCAGCACCAAACACACACCGCACACATAACAAACATTCTCCAATTAAACATAGATGGCACTCACACAATTCATCAAACAACACAACATACATATTGCCATCTTACAAGAAACAAAACTACACACAACACAAAAAACACCTACATTTCATAATTTCACCACCATCAGACAGGACTGGGCCGACGGTGGTGGCGGTGGACTCATCACCCTGGTACACAAATCCGTAAACTTTTCAGATACCAGTGCACACACAAAGTCACTTCTCCCCCCACATGACACTACGACAGAAATACAATCAGTTAAAATAAGCACTGATAACAAATCACACACGACAATCGCCAACATATACATTCCCCCCCCAGTCATCCCCCACAGTACCACACAATTACTCTCCACAAATACACCACATCACTAACACCATCATCCACTCACTTGATGTAGTGCTGCCTACTTCTTCCTTAGCCTTTATCATTCTTTTTCTGTGCCTGCCCTCCTCTCTTCCTATTTTTCCTATCTTTCCTGTCACTTCTTATTGCTTTTCTTTCTTTTACAGGTGGCTTTACATTGAGTGACAAGCCAAATGGTTTCCTGTAAGCCAAGAAACCATTTACAACGCTGTGTGGTAACCATATAACGAAACCATACGTGCTCCCTACGTGTCAACAAGTGGGCTGGTGGAGGGTTAGTGCCCCTCCCTGTAAAACAAATAACTCAGAGTCAAATGGCCACCCCTTGCGGGATTATGGCGTCTGGCAGTAGATAGATAGATAGAAATACACCACATCACTAACATACTCAACATCATCCTGGGTGGTGATTTCAACGCCAAGGCGTCGGCCTGGTATGTCAACAACCCTGACACAGACAGAGGGCTGGCACTACATACTCAGACAGATCACCTTATCGTACTCAATCATCACAGTCTACATACCCATATCCCATGCCAAGCCCTTTCCCTCCCATCATCCCCAGACATCACCTTTTGTTCCCCAAACCTCGCCCTCACAACTTCCTGGAGAGTGGTCAGAGCCCTTGGCTCTGACCACTTCCCAATCATCATCACTACCAAAACCAGAATCACCCCAGCTGGCCATAGACACACACTAATTATAAGAGAGCCAACTGGGAGGCCTTCACAACTGAAACAGAACAACACTTTGAAACATTAAACAGTACATTCATCACAAACATCAACACCGCTGTGCACACTTTCAATACAATTATACAAAATGCAGACAAAAGACACATCCCCAGAGGCAACAGAAAAAGACACAACCCCAATTTCACACCAGAAATTCAAGGCCTCATCAGACAACGGGACACACTATGACACTCCCGAACATCACATACACATGATACCATACAACAAATACAAGAACTCAACACTCAAATAAACAATAAAATATCAGAACAGCAAACACTAAATTGGGATAAGTATCTCCAAACGATCACAAAACAAACACCAGCAAACTCTACAAAACACTAAACAGCATCACACTGTCCAACAGCAACACTACACAATCACACGCTGCCGTCACAGCAACAGACACCATTCCTTCAAACAAACAACAAGCAAACGCTCTCATCAATCACTTTTCACATGTCAGCCATCTAAACCCTCATCATGACGACCGACGTATCATCCGACGTAAGAGACAGTTCCCCACAGACCCAGACTTCGCACCTTTCACTTACAGCCAGACGAAGCACATCATCAGCAACCTCAAGAACTCATCTGCCTGTGGACCAGACAACATAAGCAACATACACCTTATACACATTGGACCACAAGGCATACAAGCACTCACCAACATATCAAACTACAGTTACTCACACAACATAATACCCAGCATCTGGAAGCATGGCATTATCATCACTATCCCCAAACTCAACAAAGACCCCACATTACCTTCCTCACACCGCCCAATCACACTCCTCTGCACCCCCTCCAAAGTCACTGAAAGGCTGGTACTACAACTAATTACACCTCACACCCCCCTAGCCCCATCACAACATGGTTTTAGGCCACTACACTCCACAAACACTCTTCTTACAGACCTCACACAGAGAGTTTTTGATGGCATGAATTCAGCTAGGCCACCACATAGAACACTCCTTGTCACACTAGACATTAATAAAGCTTTTGATTCCATTCCCCGCCACAACCTCACAAACAAAATATTCAACACAAACATGCACAATAACACAAAAAGATGGCTACCAAACTACTTGGCAGGGAGATATGCACATGTAACTTTTGCTGGTCAGTCCTCGAACATCAGAAACTTCACAAATGGTGTCCCCCAAGGATCTGTCTTGTCTCCTACACTCTTTAACCTATACATGCATGACATACCCACACCTTGCACTCAACAAATACACATAGCTTCCTATGCAGATGACATAACACTTACATGCACACACCAAAATGCAAACACAGCCACTTAGATCCTCCAACCTTACCTCAACACGCTACATGAATGGTTCACCACAAACAGACTCAAAATAGCCCCAGCTAAATCTACAGCGACCCTTCTCACAAACTGGACAGCAGAACACAGTCACATTCCACACCTCACCATAGACAACACTCCCCTACCACACACACACACACACACCCAAAATCCTTGGTGTAACATACACAACACTCCCCTACCACACACACACACACACACACCCAAAATCCTTGGTGTAACATACAATACATCAATGTCATTTAAACAACACATCACAAACATCAAAAATAAATTAACACCTAGACTCGGTGTAACATACAATACATCAATGTCATTTAAACAACACATCACAAACATCAAAAATAAATTAACACCTAGACTCAGTGCCTCGAAGTCACTTGCCCATACAACATTTGGACACAACAAAAAAACCACCACCACAGTATACAAACAATATATACATTCAGTGATGAATTATGCAAGCCCTGCTTGGGCTCCTAACCTCACTAAAACACACTACAACACTCTTCAGACTATACAAAACAAGGCCCTAAAAATAATCACAGGCTGCACAGCTACTACACCTGCAGACCACCTACACCAAGAAACCAAAGTCCTCAGAGTCAAGGATTATCTAGACATGAGAGGCACCCAGACTCTCGCTGCAGCCTCCACAAACCCACAACATCCACTACACTACATGGCAGCACATCCACACACACCAAGGAACATCAAAACAACACCCGGCACATGATATCATACACAAATACTATCATCTCTTCCCCCCTGCCCGACCAGCTTCCAGAAGCATATTCATACTCAAATCACTCGCCGTTCCATTCAGTCACTCAAAGACAACACACAGCTGCATGCACGGCCTCCTGATATCCATCCTTCTGAATCCTGTCTCCCCCCGTGAGGACAGGGTCCACTTGGGCAGGCTGAGATGTGGGCATCATCCAGCCCTCTTGAGTTATCAGAAGAGGCTGGATGACTCCGTCGCTGACACCTCTCCAGGATGTAACACAGCACCCCACACTATTAAGCACATTATGGAAGACTGCATTGCACACAATTACCTACGCCAACAACACAACATACACTCCTTGAGAGCTCTGTGGGAAAGCCCGGTCTCTGCCATGGCTCTCCTTAGGGACTTGGGGCTGTTCGGCCAGACTGCCTAGGGAACAACTACTACTACTACTACTACTACTACTACTACAAGATTACTTTTACCCCAGTCAGAGATACGAGCCAAGTCAGACAGGTGTGCCATAGCCTCATCCCTTGCTTGTTGAAGTAACTGCTGAGATGGACGTTGCGGGAAACAAACGGAATCGTGGAATCATTAGCGTATGAGTGGATAGGGTTAGATGTACAGCTTAGAAGGTCATTGATGAATTAAAGGAAGAGAGTTGGTGATAGGACAGAGCCCTGAGGAACACCATTGTTGATAGATCTAGGAGAAGAGCGATGGCCGTCTATAACAGCGGATATAGCTTGACCAGAAAGGAAGCTAGAGATGAAGGCACAGATAGAAGGATAGAAACCATAAGAGGGCAGTTTAGAAATTAAAGATTTATGCCAGACTTGATCGAAAGCCTTTGAGATGTCAAGTGCAATGGCAAAGCTTTCACCAAAGTCCCGAAAGGAGGATGACCAGGAGTCTGAAAGGTAGGTGAGAAGATCGCCAGTGGAGCGTCCCTGATGGAACCCATACTGATGATCAGAAAGAAGGTTGTGATAGGAAAGATGCTTTAAAATTTCTCTGTTAAGAATAGACTCCAACACTTTTGAAACACAGGATGTTAAAGCAATTGGACGATAGAGGGTTGAGAATGGTCACCCTTCTTTGGGACCGGTTGAATTAGAGCAACCTTCCAGCAAGAAGGAAAGGTACTAGTTGATAGACAAAGACGAAAGAGTTTACCTAGGCAGGGTGGAAAGCACAGAAGCACAGTTCTTGAGGACAACAGGAAGGACCCCATCATGCCTATATGCCTTGTTAGTATTGAGGCCAGTGATGGATGAAAATACATCACCTGAAGAAATTTTAATGTCAGCCATAAGGAAGTCAGAGGGAGGAAGTGATGGAGGAACAGCACCGGAAGTGTCTAAGGTGGAATTGGAGGAGAAAGTCTGAGCGAAGAGATCTGCTTTATCAGTAGAAGAAATAGCTACAGAGCCATCGGAGGAGAAAAGAGGAGGGAAGGATGATGAGGTAAAGTTGTTAGAAAGGTTTTTGGCAAGGTGCCAGAAGGAGCATGAAGAATTCAAGTTGGAGAGTTGAGAACATCTGTGTGCCATAGGTGACAGTAGGTGAACCATTTGCTTCTACAAGGTCGAAAGCTGGGTGATTTCCAGGGGGCTGGCCTGGAGTTGGAGGGACAATACTGCAGGCAGCACCTTGTCATTTAGGTACAGTACTACCTCCCCATCAGTGAGTTCACCACCCAGAGCAACACCCAGTCCCCAAGTAACCTGGTTGTGGTGCAATCTCAGAACTTAGGGTTCTTGGACATTGCGTTGTTGTTTGGGCCTGAGGATTTTGGGGTCACCATCTATAGTCCTTACAGGTAATGAGGGCAGGAGACACTACAGGGACTGTCTCCTGTGAGCGTCATTTCCTGAGAAGATGCAGGAGGGGGTGCAGCGTCCTGCTTCCTGGCCAGAGCGCATGTGATAAATGCACAGCGTATATACATTCAAAGAGGGGTTTGCACTGGGGGTTGTGGTGGGGAAGACATGAGGAGATGCACTGTGGGACATATTCTGGGAGACACTGGGGTTAGTTGCCATGAGGTGGATAAGAGTACTTTCCAACTGCCTAACTTTATCTGTGATTTGTTCTAGAATGGCACAAACTTTAGGTAACTGTGGACTTCTCTGACTCACTGCACTAAGATTGCCTTGTGAAACTGAACTAACACCACTTATTTTCTGTATGTCAGATATGCCGTTTTGTGCAGATGATATATAAAATTGCTGTGTCTCATTGAGGACCTCTGCTTTGCTTACGAACTTCATGAACCAGAGAAGGTGATGACGAAGGAGGTTGTTGGACAGAGTAGCACCTTCTGTCGCCAGAGTTGCATGTATTTGCTCACAGAGGGCAGAGGGTCACTTGTCCAGTGGTTGAATGTTATCCAGTTCCATCAGAAATGCTTGTTTAGACTTACCCAGAACCTGATGTAGTTGTCTTTTTGTGCTTTAAACTTGTTTGTTTCTGGTTGGTTAGTTATGACGGGCTGTACCAGTGCCGCAGATTGAGTTGGTATTGCCTGCAACACTGCCCTGAATTTCTGCTCATCCTTTTCATCCACCGGCCAGGATGCCTCGATGTGTGTGAACCACGTATTAATATCATACGTGAATGTTGAAAGTCTCTGGATTCAATTGTAAGCACACTTTGGGGGTCACCAATGTGGCATTTTCAGTTTTTTTTTTTTTTTTTTTTTTTTTTAAGTGTTCGACTTTGGGCATAGGCTTCACAGCCTGCTATCAAGGCCCAGCAGTCTTCCAACATACGCACCTCTACATGTCACCACTTCTGCGTTAGCACCCACCGTCCATATTGAATACATGCTAGGGCTGTCTCATACAGGACTGGTGTATTGGTATTAGCGTGGGTATTTTTACGACGTCGGCGGGTCTTCTGGTAGATCAGTAAAGACTGATTTAATGAAATTCAAATCCTTAAACTGTTCCCAGCCCCAGCGCGGATTTGAACCTGGGTCCGTTAGGACTATAGGCCACCTCTTTTCCGATTGAGCCACTGCCAGTTGCTAATGTGTAGTGTGTCATATATGTGGTGAGTTACCTTTTAAGTGTTTAGGTTATGCGGGAACTGTTTTGCTGAAGTTTAGTGCTCTAGTGTGCTAGGTTCGCTACCGTACTTTTATAAATGTTTAATACTCACAGTGGGCATAATAGTAAACTTGGCCTGGAAGAGTGAGGAGTGTATTAACAAGTTACCAACACTCTGTCGAACATTCACCATTTGTTCACAGGGTTGAATTACATAGTATTTGAGCTGGAATTAGATACTGAGAGAGGGGAGGATGCACAAACTCAGTACAATAGTTTGTGAGTTAGGTAGTTGTCAGTGCATTAATGATATAACGTTGTGTATGTGTGTCACTGATCCTGGCACAGCCGGAGGCGGCAGAGGGCAGACCTGTTTTTAAACGGGGTCAGGAGAGGACTGCCTGGAGAAGGATGCCTCTGGAGTTTTATGGGCCAGCCATGCAGACACTGATGTGTGTGTGTCTTGTGCCTACAAGGGAAAGAAGGTGACTGGGTTAGGCACGTCTCAACTCTCATAGCATCGCTAGGAGGTCTTGCCATTGGGCGAGGCACCTTGGCCCTTTCGTAGCTTGGCTTTGTGAATTTAAGGGTGAAAAGGTCATGCCAGCCTCTGTGCCTTGGTGCTGTTCGCACAGTGTGGAGGAAGTGTGGTGCTCATTAACCCCTTAACCGTGGGGTTGTCGGAGGCGCGCCGTGCCCGTCCCGTGGGGCAAATCCGCGCTCCGACTGACTTTTTAAAAATATTTGCCAAAAATCAGTTATTAGTCCTTGAATATTATAATTACATATGCATATGGCACATACTTTCAGCTTTCTCCTGGGATGTTTTTTTTAGCACTCGTCGATTACCATAGGACTTGTGGAGACTTCTGAAGTTGGGTAACAAAGTCTCCACTTTACACTTCCCAACATCCCGTAATATGAATACCACTGCTTGATATTATCACTAGAAACGCTATTTAATGATTTCCAAGTAGTTTGGAATCCATACTCCAAAAAAAAACCACTCTGAAAGCAATGTAAAATACGAGCATGTACGAGCCTCCCACTCGCGCTAATTCGCCGCTCGTGTTGTCATTTCTTATTCATATACACGCTCACGCTTTATTATTTCTAGTACTCTATTACACTTATATATATCTACAGTCTTTTACCGCTTCCCACATGATGTTTAGTATGGGTAGAGGTCACAGGGCCTTTTATAATGGGCACAAAAGCGGCAGAAATGGAAGGGCGAGACTGTGACGTGCTTTCACATTGAAGGACGACAGTGAACTAAGATGTACGTATCTTGGTAACCAAGAGTTGAAAATGGCAGCTGCTAATGTATATGCTAAGAAATAAGCCGTAGGAAATCTAGACAATACATAATAAATTAGGTAGTTCCAGGTGAATATAAATATTGCTAAGGCTTCTCCCTTCCTTTCTTATATACAGTAAGACCGAACTATAACGGACTAATTGGGGCCAGTCAGAAATATGCGATTTTCCGATAAAAGTGACATCCGGACTTACCCCTGCTAATCCGGACTTTTTCCGATATATCAGACATTAGTCCGGATTGCATCGGTAGTTTTCACCACTATTGCAGTATTGTACAGTGTTATACCTTCACTACATTAACCCGCCGAGTCCCATCGACGTACGGTGTACGTCACAACTTTTTTCCACGGACAGACCCAACGATGTACACCATACGTCATGCAATTGCAAGGCCCATTGTGTGCACATTTTTCAACATTCGCGGGTGATTTTTGGTAGGCATATGTTGGAGACCTTCCTCTACCTGCTGTCAAGCGGGGATACTGCCTGGCCCCTCCTAACCCCCCCTTCCCCCCTCCACCCCACACTGGGCAATTCACCTGTTAGCAGTAAACTGGCCAGTGAAGGTATGTTGCCCCACGATCTCTCTAATGACGAAATTCATGGTGAAAGTGATTCCTGAGGTGGAGGACAAAGAAACAAAAAAGCTAGAGGTAGAAACAAACAGAAGTGATGAGGTGGTAATGTCATAAAGGAAGATGCCATATACTGGGGTTTTGGGTAAGTGAACAATGCTTATAAACGCCTATATTATTGTGTGAAAACCATTATAGACTTTTACTACACATAAATTCGTACCAAGTAAATGAAATAAATACATAATTTAAAGTGGCTTGAATTAGTCAACCCTTCCATAGTTCGTTTTCTTAGCCAGGTAGGTACCCTGAAAAAGAAGGAAAACGTAAGGTTGAGTGACACCTGTATCAACATTTTTTTACCTCAGGATCGTGATTTTGTTTCGTTTCGTTTTTGAAGGCTCCAACATGCTTGCATGCATCGGCCTTGGTCACCTAATGGTGGCTGTCCATGCTGCTCGATCCCTGGCAGCCTCCCTGTTCAGTCCCTTAACCCTTAAGTCACACTTAATTACCTTGTCCCATGTCTTTCTCGGTCTGCCTCTCCCAATCCCTCCCCCAATATTAACACCTCTCACCCTCTGTACCCAATTATCATCTCCCATCCTCTCCACATGTCCAGACCACCTCAGCCTACCTCTCCTCATCACAACACCAATACACTCCAGTCCCATCCTACCTCTCAACTCTTCCATCGTAAACCCAGCCCCCCCAGGCCTTGCACGCAGGGACGCATTGCACATCCACCTAATCATTGTCATTTCTGCACGTTTAAACCTGCGAATATCCTCTTCCTTTACTGCCTAGGTCTCACTACCAAACAACATCACACTCCTAACACATGCTGCATACAAAGACCCTTTAGCACGTAAGGAGAGTCCTCTCAATGTCAGGAGAGGCAACAGCTCCCTGAACTTCTTCCAACCACTTCTCATCCTAGCAACCGAGCTAACTCCAGCCCCACCTCCGGCACATAACATGTCTCCCAAATAACGAAACTCCACACACTTAAGAGACTCACCTGCAAGTTCAACTCTCTCACGCCTAACAATCTCCACCTGCTCTCCCCGACACGCCGCACACATGAAATCAGCATCGTCTCGCAGTCTCCCTCTAATACCACTACATCTCTTGTGCACCCACTTATCACAAACACTACACAAGATGGAATTACTTCTCACACCCTTGTGGCAAACTGCACATGGCCACTCTCCCTCTCCTCTGATTGTCCCGCCACCAACCCTAGATATCATCACTTTTGTTTTATCTGCATTTACCCTTAAGCCCTTGTACCCCATGCCATCTCTCCACTTCTTAACTCTTTCCTCCGCCTCCTTTTCATTCTCTGCAATCAACACCAAATCATCAGCATACAGCATCTCCCATGGGAGTCCATCTCTGAAGTCACATGAGAGGGCTTCAAGCACCACGATAAACAACACGGGACTCAAAACTGACCCCTGATGCACACCAACATTCACCGAAAACTCATCACTCAAAGCTCCATTCACTCTTACCTGGGTGCGAGTACCCATGTACATGGCCATAACCACCCTAACCAGCCATTCCTCCAACCCTAGCTTTCTCATTGCCCACTTCACCGCCTCTCTGGGGACTCTGTCAAAGGCCTTTTCCAAATCATCAAAAACAAAATACAGTTCCCTTTTCTTTCCAATATATTTTTCCTGAAGCTGTCGAACAATGAATATGGCATCAGTGGTCCCCCTGCCTGGCATAAACCCAAACTGCATCTCATTGATATTCACTCTTTCTCTAATCATACCTTCTAGAACTCTCTCCATTACTTTCATTATCTGATCTAAGAGCTTTATACCTCTGTAATTTCCCCTTTCCAGGGCATCACCTTTTCCTTTGTACACATTTACAATTACACTTTTCAGCCAATCATCCGGGACAACACATTCATATATAATCATATTTTTCAGGTCAGTGATTAACCTCACCCCAGTATCTCCTGAGGCCTTCAACATTTCGGCAGTCAACCCAGACACACCTGTCGCCTTCCCCACCCGCATCCTGCCTATTGCCTGACTCACAGTAGCAGCGTCAATCAAAGGCCAAGGGCCAAACACTGGATCAGCTGGCTCCAAACCTTCTCTATCCCAATCAAACTCCTCATTCAACAATCGTATATAATGCTCCCTCCATGCATCTTTAATATCCTCACTGTTCACCACAACCCTTCCATCATCATTCTTCATACACTGCTCACCTACAATGTCCCGATTATCCCTCTTCATCCGATTTGCCACCCTAAAAATCATATTTTTTCTTTCTCTATGATTTAGATTATTAAGTAAAAGTCTCTGTGACTCAGACTTCGCCCTGTATACCTCTCTTCTAGCCCTGCGCTTGGCAGCCAAGTACTCCTCCCTGTTACCTCCATTCTTCCATTCCTGGAAAAGCCTTTTTTTCTCCTTAACTGCAGCTTCTACACCCTCATCCCACCACCAAGTTACTTTATGTCTTGGTGGGCCTCTTGTCCAACCGCATATTGCATCGGTAACTCTCAAGAGGTTTTTAAGGGCTCTATACTGTTCATTTACGCCTCTATCTACGGCTCCCTGTTCAGCCACCACTCTCCTCATCTCACTATAAAAGGCATCCCTTACTGATTGGTTTCCCAGCTTCCATATTTTCCTCCTAGGTACATATGTCCTCCTTCTCATCACTCGTTCCTTAAGCACCATGTCACAAATCAACAGTTTGTGCTGCTGCACACACTCCTCGCTTCCTATAACTTTAACATCCCTCACTAATCTCCTATCAACCCTCCTGACGAGAAAATAATCTATCTGACTACTATTTCCCCCGGACTCGTACGTAATCAATCTACTCACACTTTTTCTAAAATGTGTGTTGCACACAATCATGTCCATAGCCTCCCCAAACTCAAGTATTCTTTCCCCTTCTGCATTCCTCACCCCATATGCACATCCTCCATGGTCTCTTTCATAACCTTGAGCTGCTTCACGCACATGACCATTTAAATCCCCTCCCAGAACCACTACCTCATCATCACCCATACCACTCACTACACGTATTAAATCATTCCAAAATCTATCCTTCTCTGCGTCATCCAATCCTACCTGTGGAGCATATGCCGATATAACTGAAATCAATTTCTGCCCGATCAAAATTTTCACTACTAATATCCTATCACTTACTCTCATAACATTCATGACATATTCCACCCATTTCTCTGCAACCAACACACCCACACCCCCATATCTGTCAGTTCCCCCCTGCCAAAACAACTTATAGTAGCAATCCTTCCCAACAATCTTTCTGGCTGATCTACCCCTGTACCGGACTTCCTGCAAACATTCCACATCCACCCACCTCCCACTGAATGCCTCAACGACTTCCCCTGCTCTTCCTCTCAAACTTCCCACATTCCACGAACCCACCCTAAACCCCTTGGGTGATTTGCTGTCCTCAGGCTTGCTTTGGTGCTTGTTTTTGTAGTTCATAGTCGGTAAGATAAAGGGGAAAAAACATTCCAAAGGCCCGACCCATTGCATAGACCAAGGTCCAGGCAATGGATCTGGGACCCCTAGCCCACCAGCTTACCAGTGGCTGTGGTAGTGGGCTCGGGGCACCCTGCCAGGACAGCTGCAGGGACACCCTCCAAGCGCGGCTTGGCACTGCAACTGCCCCGCTATTATACACCCACTGATAGGGCAGCCTCCTTGGGCGCCACTCCCAGGTTCGGGCCCCTCTCTATTGAGCGGAAGCGGCAGCCTGGGAACCGCAATGCCCTGTACCCTCTAGCACAGGTTCGAGCCCCATCTCACCCCGGACCCATGATCTATGCCGGTGGAACCCCAGTCAAGCCTCCCCCCAAAGTCCGCCACTATGAATTTTCGATGTTTCTCACCAAAAGCAAAGGTTTCAGCCAAAAAACAAAAAGTCGAAAATCGGTCGGGATCTGGGGGTAGGCTGGGTAAAAGAGCGGTCGGGACTCGGCGGGTTAATCAAATGGTATAATAATACTGTACTGTGCACTGAAAAACATGTCTTTTACTTGTCTTATTGTGGTGAACATAGCTGAAGTTGTCAGGCAGTCCGGACTGCTTTCTGGCTATATCGGACTTTTTCCGATATATAGGAGTTTAGTGTGGTAGCTCCTCGAGTCCGATAAAAGCAAATTCCGGTCTACTGAAGTCCGTTATATCGAGGTTTTACTGTACATTTATATTACGAGAATAGCTCATACGGCATATTTCACGGGGAAAAAAGCAGGGGAAACTTACGAACGAGTGTAGGTTTGATGTTGCCAAATGATAATTAGCCAATTCCAGGTGTATGGCAATATCAGTTACCTTATTTTTATATATATATATATTATTTTGCATAAGAATAGGGCATAGGGCTCATTTCAATGGATGAAATCAGTGGAAAAATCCAGGGAAGATTTACTTAGCGCAAAGCAGCTGAGCAGATGACATGAGAGGGTAATGGAGGGGAGGTAGGGAGGGGAGTCTAGAATGGGGGAAAATGGCTAAATTGTAAACAGTGGATGGGAGTACTGATGACATTAGCGGCTCTGACTGTTGTTGGACATTGGCAGTACTGATAGATGATACAAGTCACCACCTGAAAGCCCGGGCAAATTCAAAACAACACAAAATCACAAAAGTGATGCCCCACGGTATGATCCATTGCGCCCGAGTGTCACAGAAGTGACGACCTGTGGTTAAGTCTGTGTGGTGCACAATAAGTGCACTGTACCGGAGCCAACCCACCCCTGAATCACATCTTTTATGTATTTCTGCCCCGAATTGTGCTAAGTCTGTTCTTCGCTCTGCTAAAAATAATTTCATCCGTGCTAAATGTTCTCAACACTCCAACTTGAATTCTTCTCGCTCCTTCTGTGACCTTGCCAAAAACCTTTCTAACAACTTTACCTCATCATCCTTCCCTCCTCTTTTCTACTATGATGGCTCTGTAGCTATTTCCTCTACTGATAAAGCAGATCTCTTCGCTCAAACTTTCTCCTCCAATTCCACCTTAGATGATTCCAGTGCTGTTCCTCCATCACTTCCCCCCTCTGACTTCCTCTTGACTGACATTAAAATTTCTTCAGCTGATGTATTTTCTGCCATCACTGGCCTCAATACTAACAAGGCAAATGGGCCTGATGGAGTCTCTCCTGCTGTCCTCAAAAACTGTGTTTCTGTGCTTACACCCTACCTAGATAAACTCTTTCGCTTGTGTCTCTCAACTTGTACCTTTCCTTCTTTCTGGAAGTTTACTCTCATTCAGCCAGTCCCAAGGAAGGGTGACCATTCCCAACCCTCTAACTATCGTCCAGTTGCTTTAACATCCTGTGTCTCAAAAGTTTTCGAGTCAATTCTTAACAGAAAAATTTTAAAGCATCTTTCCTCTCACAACTTTCTTTCTGATCTTTAGTATGGGACGCTCCACTGGCGATCTTCTCACCTACCTTTCAGACTCCTGGTCATCCTCCTTTCGGGACTTTGGCGAAAGCCTTGCCATTGCACTTGGCTTTCGATCGAGTCTGGCATAAATCTTTAATTTCCAAACTGCCCTCCTACGGTTTCTATCCTTCTACGTGTGCCTTCATCTCTAGCTTCCTTTCTGGTCGTTCTGTAGCCGCTGTTGTAGACGGCCATCGTTCTTCTCCTAGACCTATCAACAGTGGTGTTCCTCAGGGCTCTGTCCTATCACCAACTCTTTTCCTTTTATTCATCAGTGACCTTCTAAGCTGTACATCTAACTCTATCCACTCATATGCTGATGATTCCACCATTCACCTTTCCATTTGGTTTCCGCAACTTCCATCTCAGCAGTTACTTCAACAAAAAAGAGATGAGGCTATGGCACACCTAATGTCTGACTTGGCTCGTATCTCTGATTGGGGTAAAAATAATCTTGTTATTTTTGATGCATCAAAAACTCAGTTCTTACACTTATCAACCCGACAGAATCTTCCTCAGGATTACCCACTAATGTTTAATAATGTCCAGTTCTGTCCTGCATCATCCTTGAACATGCTAGGGGTTTCGTTCTCTCAGGATTTGTCTTGGAAAGATCATATTACATCCCTTGTGAAATCTTCTTCCAAGAGATTAGGTGTGCTAATCCGATTCTGAACTTTCTTTACCCCTGCACAGTTGTTGACCTTGCACACGGATTTTATTCACCCGTATATGGAGTACAACTCTCGTGTGGGGAGGCTCCCCACATGCAGCTCTTCTCAATAGGATGGAGTCAAAGGCTTTTTGTCTCAATATCTTTCCTCCTGTTACTGATTCCCTTCAACCTTTATCTCTTTGCTGCACTGTTGCATCTTTCTCTCTCTTCTATCACTACTTCAACGGTCACTGTTCCTCTGAACTGTCTGCTTGCATCCCTCCACCTCTACGACGGGCACGTAGTACCCGTCTAGCAACAAACTCTCATCTCTTTTCTGTCCAACTCTCTAATGCAAGAGTTAACCGTTACTCCTAGTCCTTCATTTATGCAACTGGTCAACTCTGGAACTGTCTTCCTCTGTCTGTATTTCCTACTTCCTATGATCTCTAGTCTTTCAAACGCAGTGTGTCCAGGCATCTCGAAATGAACGGATCTTGAATTTGGCTCTCTTTTGTATTGTTTTTCATTTTTCTTGGAAGGAACAGTATGCAGGCATGTGGCCTTTGGTTTCTTCTTCCTTGTATAAAAAAAAAAAATACAAATGTTTAGGTTAGGTTTGGACAAGTAAGCGCTGATAAGGGTAACTTCGTTCAGAAATGACATGCGCATTTGATGGCATCTGGTTGTCGTTGGTGCCATTGGGGATTGTATACAATCACCACTTGTCACCAGTTTTAAAAGAAATAAAAAGCATCAAAGCTTGAAAATGCAATCAGAAAATCTTCAGAGTTCCAAGAAAAGTTAAAGAAATAAATAAGAAAGCTACAAAATACAGGTATGGTGGTTTTATGTCTCATTAACATCCCTAAAGACTGATGTCTGACAGTCGTCAGTTTCGGGTCCTTCTATGTAGAGTCCTAGTACTGTTGATCATAGACAGGCTATGGTACTGTACTTTTTTTTTTTATTGCTCATTCCTTCAACTTGTATCGTGCTTAGGCACGTAATTCATATTGATTTTAGTGATTTCTGTAAGGTTATTTGGTGAAACTAATGTATTTTCCAAGATTTACCTATTTCCCTTCTTACGGGAGGGGTGACTTTTTTTTTTTTATGCTCATTCCTTCAACTTGTTTCATGCTTATTCCTTCAACTTGTTTCATGCT
>JAGKTI010004599.1:17807-33939 GCA_018397915.1 Birgus latro | reverse complement strand
ATATATTAAAAGTTTTTTGATGTTCCAGCCGAGAATCGAACCCAAAACCTCTAAGCAGAAGTCAGGCACCGTTACCACGTCGCCATGGCGTGATAGAAGAAAAGAATATATAAATAAATAAAAGCCACAGAATTCTATGAAGAACCATGTAAATCCGTTATTGGAGGGTATTTTTCAACCCCAACCTGTATGATGATACATATTTCAGACACATCAGGACTTTTGCCAAGTCCCACACAACTCAGCAAGTGATATAGCAGTTTTAATCTATCCCAGCCCCCACCTCCTTGCTCCCTTGTGTTCTGACAGGGATAACGGATTTACCTGCCTCTTCATAGAATTCAGGTTGCTTGGCTTTTTATTTATTTAATTATTTATTTATTTATTTTTTGGTGTAGTGGTAACGGTACCTGACTTCTGTCTAGAGTTCCAACAGAGAGAGAGAGAGAGAGAGAGAGAGTGAACATCTCCCTCTTGAAAAATAAAAAATGAACTCCCATTCTCTCACACGTTCTCTTTCCGAGATGTGTATCTCATCGCACACTCTCTCCTTCCCTCTCGCTCACTTTCACACTAAGTCACTTCCTTTTCTTTCTTACTTTTACTCATTGTAATATTTTCCTTATATCCAAACCTTTGTTTCCATCCTAGTTTCTGCATTCTTTTTCAGTTATATTCTCTCATATCCTAGTTTACTTTGATGTTTATTTTAACAGGTTACACTCAGCTCACACATTCTTTTCATTTTTACTCACCTTCTTACCTTCATTGTCTTTCATATCCAGAACATTTAATTCATACAAATTTTGACCATCTTTAACAGTTTTCCCATTTAGTCTTTCATGTTGAGTTCTTGAAGTATCCGTTCATACCCACCTCAATTTTTTTTGTTCCTCTCATATACAAATAGTTACCTTCTTACTTTCAGTCCCTTGTATTTCTAGCTCTATACTTTCACACACTCTTCCACTTTTCTTTTCTTCCCTTACTCACTTTCTAATACTCTCATTGTCTCTTATTTTCAGACCATTATTTTCATATTCAGTTTCACTGAACTTTCCTTTATTCACTCATTTTCACAACTTAATCATTCTCATTCTCACCTATTTCCACTCTTTTATTTTCATATACACTTGAACAATATTAATTGTTACTTCTATTCTCGGAAAGCAAGGGCGGCGATATGTTTTGTTCCACGTGAGCAAGCGTGTCAATAAAATAACACTGTATAACAGTGTGGAGAAAAAAAATACAGAAATGAGAATAACATTTTTAGGGGTAATTTCATGCGTACATCTTGATAATCATACTTGTTTTACTGTGTGGCCCACCAGTTGTATATTATCGTGTCAGTAAAGTTTATTCAGTGTAACAGTTTCAAAAGCACTGTATAGTCTACGTAAGAGGGGTTATTTCAATTCCTCATTCGTTTGTTTGCTACTTTGTAAATTTGCAAGTCAGCTCAAATACTCTACATTACATTTCTCTCTCTTAGTATGTGTTATTAATTGTGCTGAAATAATAATGTCCAGAAAATGTAAAAATTCTCGAGATAGTTTCCGTTATATTTGTGGTTCGCTGACACTGGAACGTACAAAAGGCCACTGACTTCTCACGTGAAGAAACTATATCAACGGTATTTTAGTTGCAAAGTTGGCAGTCAAGACTAGCGAGGGGCTCCTCATATATGCTGTGTCAGATACGCTAGTTCACTCTCTGCATGGGTGAAAGGTACTGGTCCAGGTCTCAGATTTGGAGTGCCGGTGGTTTGGAGGCACCAGTGGACCATTCAACGGACTGCTACTTCTGCATAACAGGTATCACAAGGTAAGATGGTTTCCTCTTGTCATCCTTTCTATCAATTACAGTTCTCATAAAAGACATCATTTTGTTAAATTAATGCATTACATTCTAATTCAAATCTGTGTTCTAAAAAGCATGCCTATCTTTTCCTTCTAAAAGTCGCAACCAGAAGGCTAAAAAGGTCCAAATCTACAGTCTGCTATTCACCCTGTTGGACATTCAGGTGATATACCTGTCCCTTAGCCTTCATCCAGAATATTAGGCGATGGCATGGAGCGCTCAAAATTGATAAACCTAATTCACAACAGGGCTCGTAAGAGCCACAACCTGAGTCTGACAAAAACACGCATCTCATTACACAATCTCAGCTGAATGAATTGGTTTGTAATCTTTCCCTCACTAAACAGCAGAATGAATATTAGCCTCTCGTCGGCAAGAACGGAATCTGTTGGATGAAGATGCCCATACCGCAGCATTCAGAAACCGTTAATCGGATTTGTAAAAATACTACTCAGTGGAAAATAATCTCTGTTTTTGCAGTGATATCAGGGGACTTTTTGGTGCCCTTGGATTAAACTGTGAACAGTCACTGTAGGCTGTTTAATGATGGATCTTTCTACGGCATTAAAGCTGTTCTGCTATACATAGGAAACACCATGCCTTCTATTCCAGCTACACACTCAGTTACTTTAAGAGAGACGTATGAAACACTTTCTTTCATTCTAGATTTCATAAAATACAATGAGCATGAATGGCTTGCTTGTGCAGGTTTTAAAGTTGTCATTCGTAATGACTGGAAACTGGCTATGCCATATACATGTGTTTTCTATGTAAGAGGGACAGCCGAGCATGATCAGAACAATACACTCGATCAGAACGGCCACTGCGAGATTCCTTGAAGCAAGAATCCGACAATGTTATTAATGAACAGCTAGTGACGAAGGAGACCATTTAGCCACTACTTTACATCAAACTTGGCTTAATGAAACAGTTTGTCAAAGCGCTGAAGCATGATTAACCAGCATTCCTGTACCTCAAGGAGAAATTTCCCAAAATAAGTGACGCTGAGATCAAAGAGGGCATATCTGTCGGCCCTCAGATTCGTCAGCTATTTTGACAATGATTTTCAAGCAATGGTGGATGAAACTGAGTTAGCGGCTTGGTGTGTATGTAAGGGTGTGTGCAGTGGCCTTCTGGGAAAACAGAGACGGGACCATCATGACGTTTTCTGTAGATGAATTTATCAAATATTACCAGCGTCTAAGTTGTAACATGTCACTGAAACTAACTTTTCTGCATTCGCATCTTCTCTTTTTCTTATAGAATGCCAGGGCTGTCAGTGATGAACATGGAGAGAGGTTCCATCAAGACATAGCAGGAATGAACTGTAGGTACAAAGCCATGATAGTCGACTTCTGCTGGAATCTGATGCGTGACCAACCAGTGGTATCGCACAAACGAGAAAGAAATATTAATAAGTACACATTTTCATTCCAAACTGACTGTTCAGTGTTTATTGGGATTAGATATTTGAAATTATTGAGGTTTTGGATCTGTTCCAAGGGAAAGAGAAAATAATTTTGAATGTTCTCTTTAATATTCTCATTACATTTCGTTATATGTTCCATGAAGGTATACGAAGCTATTCCACAAAACTGAGATGTGCTACAGGTGTAAGATTGTCAGATTCAGAATCAGCATCCTCGATCTGACAATAAAAACATTAATTGACTATTTTCTTTTTTTTTACCCAGAAATTTGTTACACAGTATACTTAAAACAATGTTTATCTGGTTTTGGCCAAATCTGCCTTGTGTCTACTTGGGCAATACCGCGCGCTGCAGATGGAGCAAAAAAAAAAGCTCGGGCAAGTAGACACAGGTCAGTTGACCGACCAAAACATTAAAGATGGTGGTGGCAGCACTGATTGAAGAAGTTTATTTGATAAAGTTTGTATGCTCAAGTGTCAACAAAACTCATATTTAACACACTAATAATCATTCTTATAAACGTGATGATGATAATGAGATGCATTATTCTTCGTCTTAGAGATAGGTGCTTCGTCACTAACCTGTTCAGAGCGGCTTTACAAAGAAACTTATAAACTAGTCACAATACCCAATGAATCTTTAATGTTTCATTACTTAACACCACGAATTTGGTGGAGTTTAACCTCCTCATAAGGGAGAAAAAAGTCCACAGTTGGAGCACTTCTAGAATGAAGCTGTAGTCGCCATCTCCTTTGTTTACAAACGGGGGAGCGCGCCGACCGATCCACCTCATTCTTTCACACTCTTCGCCCGGCGGGCGGAAAAACTTGCTCGCCAAGTAACTCTGTCTACCAGCAGAGCGCTCTGTAGCGCCCCGTGGCGCTCGGCCAAGTATGCAAGGAGAAATAGCCCAATGGTTGACCCTTTGTTTATTAAAACAATAAGTCATAGATCAAGGTCACTGAATTAGGACAAAATTTGACTTACCTATATTACCTTACACAGTTTTATCGGATTCGGACCAGCCTTGGTGGAAGGATTGACAGTACGGCAAGAAATGAAGGGATTCAGTTTTGAGGGCAATGTCTGGAAGGTCAAGGACAAAGGACAACGTCAGAGTTCGATCCATGTGTCTGTGAGTGAATAAGGTAACTAAAACAGTTTGAAACTGATTTATACATATTCTGTTTGACTATTGGCCAAGGGGCTGACCTACTGTTTTTGAGAGCTGTAAATCAAAGATAATGGACACACAACAAGATCAACTTGACCAATTTTTTATCCACTTGATACCAAACTTTGCTTAAGGGTTAGTGGTGAGGCATGGAGAAAGGGATTTGATTTTGAGAACAATCAGTCAAAGATCAAAGTCACAAGAACTGGCCAAGGGTCACTGTCACGGGCAGAGTCTGCTTAATCAGTTCAGATCTGACCCAAACTTGTGGAAGGATTACGAGTTAGACATGAATGATGTACTGTAATTCAATTCTGAAGGCAATCTGTCGAATGAAAAGTCACAGAGAGTCTAGTGCCCGTCCCTTCGACACGTTCACTTTCCCCATACTCCTCAATTTAGCTCTTTCACTTGTAACATTTTCTTTTAAATTGAATATGGTTTCTTTATTTTAACTCTTTCACTTATAACGCTCTCACTGTCTTTATTGTACACTTCAGTTATATCATGTTCACTTTGTTTTTTTTCTTTAGCCCTCACACTGATATTGTTGTCAGTTTCATAATTTTCCTCTTTCACTGACATCACGTTCTTCTTTTTCCATGTTACAGTTAAGTCCCTTGCACTCTTATAATACTCGCTGTAAGTTTATTACTCTCGCATCTATCTTTTTTTCTTTTCTTGTCAGCTGTATCACTAACGCCACAATTTTTGCTCGTCTGTCACTTATTCCTTCATCATTTTCGCTTTTCACACGCATCGGAAATAACACGCTCGATTTTTTTTTTTTTTTTGCCAATTTTACTTCTAATTTCGTTCTTCAATTTCACTCAAAATTTCAAACAGTTTCATATTAGTCCATTTTCTTGTCAGTCTCAATCGTTTTCACTCATTATGCCTCGTTTTATCATATTCCCTCGTTTTCACTCATTATACCTCGTTTTATCATATTCCCATTTCCATAACACATATTCACGCCAATTTCCTCTAACTCTTCGTCACATTCATTCACATCATCCATGTTTCATCATATTCTCTCTTATAACTCACGCAGCTTCACACAATTTTAGCATACTTCAACTCACATTCCAGACTTTTCACCCATCACTTTCACACAAGATCCCACATGCACATTTCTCACGGGCTCATCGCTCGCACCATCTTGTTTCTTGTATTCGCTTCTCTCACTCACGACTTTTTGTATTACATATGTATTCTTCATTACCTTTCATCTAAGTCTGACGCAGATTTATTTCTGTTATCTGCACTCACAAATTTTATAATATTTCGTCTTCTTTCCTCCTGAATCTATGGCAGATTCATATTCACACTATCCATATCTAACCTGTTGTCATTTTCATTTATGTCTCATCAGTTTTGTTTTCCACTTTTAATCTAAATTTCATAAATTTTCATAATGATTTAATTTCACCGAGTCTTTAGTCTGCGTTTGGTCATTTTCAGTCACACGTTTCATCATTTTCGCTCCTCACATTCACCCAAATCCAACTATTTCAGGTTAACGCCCAGTTTGCTCCATAATGTCATATTTATTTATCTGTTTATTACTGTTTCCATATTTATTTAATTATTTACGACTTTCACATGCCTTTCATCATACAAGCTCGTATTACATCATTATTCACTCTACTTCGCTCTTCTCACTCATTCCCACTGAAGCGCACTTCCTCAAACTTCACACTGTCACACTCAGTCTCACTCCATTACAGTATCACACCCCTCCTCAGTCCTTCACGCCATCAAACTCACATTTTCACAGGCATTCTCACTTTCACACTCACTTATTCTTCCTCACTTTAATAATATCTCCCACCCTTCCACACTGTCTGAAACTTCCTCTCTCTCACACAGTCACACTCTCGAACTTTTTCACAGTCTAGTTTTCCCTTTCTCCAACCTTCCTATTTTCTCTTCCAAATTTCCACTCACGTTTTTCCCTTCGCAGTTTCACTCACAGGTTTTCATTCGCATATTCGCACATTTAATTACACTTTTCTTGGACTCTTGAAACTCGCATTCCCTCATTTTTACACACACACACACACACACACACACACATTCTCTCTTTCTCACACTCTGTAAAAGGCCACAGAAATAAAGCATACGACTCTCCGATAATACTTCTCCACTGCTCGCTAATGAAAAAAGTGGTGCAGGGTAGATGGGTAAAATCCTCAAGAAATATTACCATAAACACATTTTAGTTTCACCAGCCACTTCCTGAATTCAATCCCAGGCTGTTCTTTTTTCTATTGTTTTAAATTCATTATTTCCTGGCTTTTTTCTTTGATTAAGTTGAGAATTTATCTGCCTGAATATGGTGACGTCTTCTTGCATTTTCCAAATTTCTTGATTTTCCCGTTTTTTTTGTTTTTTTTGTTTTTGTTTTTTTTGCTGAAGGAGTTAGACACAAGCTTCACCAGTTCCTCCACTTGTAGATCACTGTCGGAAGCTGAGTAAAATGGCTGGTAGTAGAAAAATAGCATACAAATTGACGTCACCGTATCGACAGAGTTATTGTTTGATGCATTTTGTGGTTTTAACCCCTAAGAGACAGTTGTCCGCATATGCTGTCTGAGGGTACTAGGGTCAACAAGACGGGTGTCCGCAAATGCGGTCACGCCCCCCCACCCCCACCCCACTCCATCCACCCCCGTACCACCACACCCACATACAACCCCACCCACATACCACCCCTCACCAACTCCACCTCCACCCCTCACCGCCACCCCTAATCCCCACCGACCCCCCCCACTTCTCACCCCCACCGCCATCCCCACCGACCCCCCCCCCACTTCTCACCCCCACCGCCATCCCCACCCCTCATAACGACCCACCCCCACCGCCATCCCCACCCCTCACAACGACCCACCCCCCACCGCCACCCCAAATCCCCTCCGCCCCCCCACCCCTCACCCTCATCCCTCACAACGACCCACCCCCCAACTCCCCACCCCTCAACCCTCCACGTCTCCTTCCACCCCCCTACCCACCCGCAACCCACAACTACCCCAACCCCTACCCCTCCACCCTCACACCCTACCCTAGGCAAGTTGGTCCTGACATTTAAGATGAGAGTGACCAGCTTCACTCATCCCTGAGTGGCATTACGTGAGCAATAAACCCCAACCCTCCCTTGGATATAAACCTGCACAGGCTGAATCCGACTGAAGAGCCTTAATTGCCCTCTAAACCCCCAGGCGCCATAATTTGGTTATACGATTATCACCCAGCGGAGTAAATGGTTTCCTGGTGTACAGGAAGCCATTTGGCTTGTCACTCAGTGTAGGGCAGTGGTTCTTAACCTTTTCACTACCACGCTCCCTCTAGTAATTGGTCCTTCCCTCCACGCCCCCCCCCTCCTGCGCATCTTCAACCAAATTGATAAAATTCTCTCCAAGATTTTAAGGAAAAACTGAAAAAAATGGGTGTTTTTAGTCTTTCTATTGAGCGTGAATTCTGTGCAAACAATATATTTAATGAGGTTATTCTCTTACTAATTTAATGAGATACTTGACTCTGTTTCTTAGCTACCAAATCTTGAATGCGTGGTCGAATGCCAGAGGGTGCACAACGTAAGTCCCCTTCAGCGTTCAGCCTGTTTCTGTACTTGGTCTTGACAGCAATGAGCATGGAAAATGCAGCTTCACAAAGATACGTGGATGCAAACATTGTCAGAATCCGAAGAGCTTGATGTGAGATCAGAGGGTAAACAGGAAGGTACTTGGCCCAGAACGTCTCAAGATCCAGTTCTTTGAAGTCTTCCTCAGCTAAGGAGTTGAACTTCAACTCAAGAAAATACTCTTGCACTTCATCCGAAACATCAGCTACCTCACATTGAAATGGGTTCCTGATGAATTTCCAGGTTTCACGCTTCTCGTCTATATCTGGGAAGTATCTGATTAATTCTGCTTTCAAGTCACTCAGATGAGTGATTATTATTATTACTGTTATTAGTTTTAAACTCAGATTCAAGGTAAATGTGAATGAAAGCAGAATCCAAGTTACTAAAACTGGCTGTATTTCCATCCTGAATTCATCTCCAGAGGTCGAGTTCAGCCTTGTATAGTTGTATAGACTCGAGTGGCGTCGTGGTGCATAATGATGTTGATGTTTTCCCTTGTAGTTTAAGGCTGATTGCACTCAGCGTTTCGAAGATGTCCACCAGGTAAGATAGAGATAGCAGAAAGCCTTCAGACTGGACCTTGTCGTGGAGATCTGCTTTCTGCTCTGAATCTAGAAGCATTGCTACTTCTCGTAGTTCATAAAGCCGTCCAAGCATATTTTGTATTTCACAATCATCTTGATATTTGCCACGCTCATGTTAAGAGAAATACAAATATAATTAGAGAAATTCCTACTTTTTCCCTCGGGCTCACGCCCCCCCTTGGGGGCGCGCCCCCCCCAGGTTAAGAACCTCTGGTGTAGAGTCACCCGCAGACAGATGGAAAAGGAAAGAATGAAACAAAGAAAGAGAGAAGAAGAAGGAAGGAAAGAAGGAAGGACTAGGTACTTTTTTTTAACAACAATATTGTAAAACATAGTTTAGCTACGTCTTTTGCTCTTTGCTCTGAGAACTTCTGTTTTAGCAATATTAATATGAAATCTACCCTTTACATATTATAACTATATTATGATGATCCGATTTCTGTCTGTCTGTTGGTCTGTTTGTTTGTTATAGCAAAAACAACACAACGTTGCGCAATTTTTATTATTGCAAGGTACCCGATTGAACTGGAAACTGTTTTATTCAAGAATAAAACTGTTTCCAGTTCAATCGGGCCACCGGTTCCCGAGTTATGACTCATTTCTGGCCTTTTGACATCGAGCAGAGGCCCCCAAAGGCGACCTTTAAGTAAGTACTCCTAAAATTCCCAATCTGTTTATCTGTCTGTTTGTACCCTCAAATTAGCCAAAATGGTGCATTACACTGCAAAAAATTTTGTATCAATCAGACAATCAATCAATCAAGCAATCATTTCCTGTGGCACCCCACGGGATGCATAGGGCCTCGATGAAGTCTCTTCACCAATATTTGACTCTTGCCATCTCCTTCAGGTCCCTCCAACACTCCTCTCCTGCTTCTCTTTTCATTGTCCTCAGCCAGGTTTCTCTCGGCCTACCTCTGCCTCTTCTTCCTCTAGCAGTCCACTCTGGCACATCCTGTATTAACCTGCCTTCTTTTCCATATATGTACCCCAGCCATTTCCAGCGAGACAGTCTCACATATTCATCAACTGGTTTCACTCTCGTAATGTCTCTTACTCTTTCATTTGTAACTCTGTCTTGCCACTTTACCCCAAGAATCCTTCTCAGTATTTTATTCTCATATCCTAATACTTTCTGATCTGTTGCAGTTGTACTGTACCATGATTCATGCCCATAAATTAAAATTGGTCTAACCATGGACTTGTAAATTTTTACTTTAGTATGTACCGAAAGCATATTATTATTCCAATCAGATTTCAGCATTTCAACAGCTCGCCTAGCCTGTCTAAGCCACTCCTCAATTTCACTGTTTAATGATCCATTAGATGATACAATCGTTCCCAGATATTTAAAATTTTCTACATTCTTCACCACATTATTCCCAGTTACGCAATCGATTTGATTCTCCACGTTCATATTAATAGTTTCAGTCTTTCCACAGTTTGTTACCAATCCCACTTTTTCTCCTTCCACCAGACGATCAAGCACCCTCTGCAGTGGTGACATGTAGAGGTGTATGGTATATAGGAGGACGGCTGGGCCTTGATAGCAGGCTGTAAAAGCCTATGCCCAGAGTCGGACACATAAAAAAAAAAAAAAATCTCGTAAATACTTCCGAAAATCAGCACAATATCATCAGCCTCTTATTTTCTTTCCAGATAATTCCTGCACCTGTTCTCCTTACAACCTTTCTCATAACATAATCCATAACCAAAACAACACTAGCGAAAGAACTCTTCCTTGAATCACTCCTGACCTAACTTCAAATGGATCACTCAAAGAACCAACCACCATTACCTTACAAAAAGTACCTTCATGCAGGCTTCTAATAATATTTACAAACTTTTCTGGTGTACCATAGAATCTCATAATTTTCAACGTAGCTCCACACGAAACACTATCAAACGTCTTTTCAAAATCCACAAAACACATTCTAAGTGGCGTTTTTATCTCATTGGCTTGTTTCATTAGATGCCTTACAATAAAAATCTGATTATTACAACCTCGAAACTTTCTAAATTCTACTTGTTCTCTTAAATTTTATCAATTACTGAATCTATTCTGTTCAACAAGATTTTGGAAAAGCCTTTTGCAACTACAGGTGTCAAAGTTATCCCCTTCAATTTCCACATACTTTTAAATCTCTCTTTTTTTGGTATTGTTATAATGACACAATTTTTCTGGAATTCCACCATTATCCCAAGCCACATTAAAAAGTTTCAAAAGCGCATTCATCAACTCATCATTTTCCACCTTAATCATTTCAGGAAATATTCCATCCTCTCCTGGGGCCTTAAAATTATTTAATTCCTTTATACATTTTGCTACCTCTTCCAAGGTTATATCCCCTGTTTCTATCTGCAAATCTCTCTCTCAGCTGGTAAAATGTCCTCTTCAGCTGGGATTGGTCTATTTAGAACAGAATCAAAATGCTCTTTCCACCTTCCTTTTATATCCAAATCTTTAGTCATCAAATTACCATTTATCTCTCGTACAGGTATTTCCTTCCTTCTCTTTTCAGTCTCAGTTAACTCTTTAATCGCCTGATACGCTGCTCTTGTGCTCTGACCGTCATTTTTACTTAATTTCTGTCTCTGTTGCCTTTTCAACATGTAGCCTCCTTTTATCACATCTAACGAGTCTTTTTACTTTAGAATGTAAACTCCAGTACTTTGCTCTAAGTACTTCAACTACCTGGCCATCAACATGTTGTTCTTCACTTCTTAACTTCACCTTTCCTTTTCTGAATTGCATTCTCTGTTTCATATGACATCCGCTTTTTCCTTCTCGCTTTTCCGCTTTTCTTAATAGTAACCTTAGCACTCTCATGCAAAACCTCTTTTACCTCTCTCCACATTTGATTAATATCACTGCCTTCAGATTCCATCAAAGTCTGCACGACTAGAAACTTATTCCTACATTCCCCGTAAAAAGAACTAACTAAACAAGCGAATAAAGCGCCTCGGACCAGGACGGACCATACATTGACGACTAAGGAATGGACAAAGGACATTCTGAGGGTGGGGACATGGAATGTGAGAGGAGTGAATGATGAAGTGAAAGAGAGAGAGATTGTTCAGGTGCTTGAGGATGCAAGAGTGGATGTATGTGGATTGACTGAAACTAAATGGCAAGGTGAAAGGGTGAGAGAATGGGAATACGGTTTAGGAATATGTGCGAGAGTTAATGAGAATGAGAGGGCAAGAGAGGGAGTATGTCTGATGATAAGCAAGAAGTGAAAGGAGAATACAAGAGAGTATGGAACAGTGGGTGTAAGAATTGTATGGGTGAGGATGAAAGTAGGTATACAAGCTTGGGCGATTGTACAGTATGTGCGTATGCGCCGACAGAGGACCGAGTGGCAAGAGTGAAAGATGAGTTTTGGGCAAGTGTAGAAGCATGTATGGACAAGTTTAAGAGGAGCGAGAGAGTGTTTTTGATTGGAGACATGAATGGTAAAGTTGGGAATGTACGAGTGGATGGAGTGGTTGGTCAGTGGAGTGTGCCAGCTGAGGTGAATGGAAATGGTAGTGCCTTGGTGGACAACTGTGCTGGTAAGGGGTTGGCAATAGCCAGCACCTACTTTCGGCACAAGATGATCTACAGGTATACATGGAGAGTCATAAGGAGGATGGATGGTGAATTTGTAGAACCACAGATAACATAAACACTGGATTGGACACTGATTCCCTGATTTACAGTAATGGCCCCAAGACCTAAAATTGATCCTTCGCATTCTGTCCTCATTATCTTGGCTTGTAGTCAACAGAAGTCAAATGAAAATAACTGTTGAACAAAAACAAATGTATCTAACACAAATATTTCAATGAGAGCAATTGAACGTCATTGTACAATACATGGTATGTCAACTCTTTTTCACACCTGTTAGCTTGCGCCACTTATCATCACTTTGTGACCTTCACACTTCACCATACTGAGGAGCATTCAAGCAAAAATAGACTTAATTTGAAAACACAATTGGGAAAATTATTATCGGGTAAGCTACACAGATTATTCCAGCAGTAGAATATCAACTGTTGGAGAATCTTTGTAAGTAATTTGATGAAAATGTTTGGTACTGTTTCGTGCAATGTTTCTGCATCAACCCCCATGGCCCAGATCGGTGACTAGTCAGCGGGTCATTGATGTGGTGCACAAGAGATACACATTAAATACAGAAATCGCTAAGAAATTACAAAAGACACAATTGACCCAAACCAGTTTTAAAGTTAGCTTTCATGAGGTCTCAGCCAAAGCTGCAAGTGTCCAGCCTTACTGGAGGAAAACCAGTAGTGTAGGTCCTGAGCTGGGTGATGTAATAACTTTCTTTGACTTTTAGGGCAGTGCCGATGAAAGTGTAGGCAAACTATTAATATGATCATGAACACATTGTGCCTTCAGTTACCAGGCTAACATGCTTCTCAACTAGTCCACAAATACTCAAGGAGGCTTTCTTACACACACATGACTCACTATTATTATACCTGATTGTATAAGTCACAGTATCACTGTCTGAGACTTTGCAGGTGTACTGGTGCAGTATTTGGTTACTGAGTGATTGCTGGCACAGTATGCCGTTTATTTTAGTCAGCAAGACCCAAGTAATTTTCTACCTCTGCCTCAATTACAGGCCTTGTCAGCATCTCAGAGCATCCATTATTACATTCAGGCCCTATTTTACGCTGTGAGACATTTTCCCCAGTGCCATGACTGATGAATGCCTTACAGAATTACATACCTTCACTTTGTCGACTTTCCCTTCTCATTCGGACATTCCTCGTTATTTTTCTTACGTTGGAAAGTTTCTGATACCACTACTCCTATCTCCTCATGTAAAGACACATTGTTGCTGCTGCTCATAATGCCTATTACTGTCGTTAAGTCAGTAAATATTAGTAAAAACACTGGAAGATACACTCACTACTGTAAGCTTAGCCGCCAAACTGAATGTAGATTGTAAACATTCTTAATAGTGCATGGATGGAACACTCTGATTGGTCTGCTGATCATAAAAGTGCGGTGATTGGCTCCCGGATTGAGAGCTGCTCACTCAGTGGGGGAGGAATGGAGGCCGGCCAGTGGGAGGGAGCATACTGATCAGAAAAGAGCTGCACTCAGTGGAATTTTCAACCATAATGGTTGATTCATCCTCAGATCACATAGGGATGGGGGAAGACAATGCTATACTGCTCTGGGACCATTACTGCAGCGATGGGAGCGCGACTCTGGGAAGCGTCCAATCCAGTGTTCATGTTATCTGTGGTAGAACGAAAGGCAATAATAGATTACGTGTGTGTGTGGATGAGCGAATGAGAAGACAATTGTTGGATGCAAGAGTGTGGAGAGGGTGGGGGAATGGAATCTCTGACCAAGGTAAGGCTGGAAAGGGGAAGACAGGAGGAAATAGCTCCTGTAAGAAGAGTGGAGAAGTTACAAAATAGTGAGAAAATGGCAGAGTATAAGAGCATAGTGGAAGAAAGATCGGGAAGGTATGAGTTAGAGCAAATGGAAGGGGTGGAAGATGTATGTAAGATTTTCACGGAAGAGATAGGCACAGCGTGTGAGATGGTTTGTGGAGTGAGGAGGAGATGCAGGGGTGTGCAAGGGACAGCATGGTGGAATGATGAGGTGAAACGAGCTGCGGAACAAAAGAAAAAGGCATATAGTGAATGGCTAGCGAGCAGAGGTAGGGGAGAAGATGAGAGAGAGAAGAGAGAGGTATATGTGAGCTGGAGAAGAGAGGTGAAGAGTTTGGTGAAGGAGAGTGAGAAGAAAGTGGATGAGGAGTTTAGGAGGAATCTGAGTGTAAAGTGGAGGGAGAGTAAGAAATTGTTTTGGAAAGAGGTAAAGAAAGTAAGACAGTGTGAAAAGGGAAATAGTAGGGGAGTGAAAGATGGGAATAATAGATTGCTGGTGGAGAAGAGAGAGAAATTAAGGAGATGAAAGGAGCACTTTGAGGATTTGTTGAATGTAAAGAGTGAGAGCAGTGCGAGAATAAGTGGTTGGAGAATGGCTGGGAGAAGGAGAGGTGAGAGGAGGGAGGAAGAGATCAGTAAGGCGGAAGTAGTGGAAGCAATGAAGAAGATCAAGATGGGAAAGGCCCCAGGAATTGGTGGAGTGTGTGGTGAAATGCTGAAGTATGGGGGTGAGATTGTTGTGGAATGGATATGGAAGTTATGCAGATTGGCTTGGGAAGAGGGAAGGGTTCCAGAGGACTGGAAATCAGGTATAATTGTTCCTTTATATAAAGGAAAAGGGGAGATAGAAGTATGTGGTAACCATAGCAGTATTTGTCTTCTTAGTGTGACTGGAAAGATATATGGTAGAATTCTTATTGACAGGGTTAGACATATAACAAAGGAGTTAGTTGGAGACGAACAAGGGGGATTTAGGAAGGGAAAAGGGTGTGTAGATCAGATATTTGTTCTAAGATCTTTAGTGGAGAAGTATCCAGAGAAGGGAAAGAAAGTGTATGCGGCCTTCATGGACTTGGAGAAAGCTTATGACAGAATAGATAGGCAAGGTATACCCTTAAACCGTAGGGTTGTCGGAGGCGCGCTGGGTCCATCCCGCGGGGATATTCGCGCTCCGACTGACTTTTTTAAAATATTTGCCAAAAATCAGTTATTAGTCCTAGAATATTATAATTAAGAATCCTTATGGCACATACCTTCAGCTTTCTCCAGGGATGTTTTCTTAGCACTCGTTGACTACTGTAGGACTTGTGGAGACTTCTGAAGTTGGGTAACTAAGTTTCCACTTTACACTTCCTGACTTCCCATAATATGAATACCACTGTCAGATATTAACACTAGAAACACTATGCAATGATTTCCAAGTAGTTTGGAATCCATACTCCAAAAAAAAAACACTGTGAAAGCAAAATACAGGCTCACACGAGCCTCCCACTCGCGCTAATTCGCCACTGGTATTGTCATTTTTTGCTCATATACACACTCACACTTTATTTCTAGTACTTTATTACACTAATATATATCTACTGTCCTTTGCCGCTTCCCACACGATGTTTAGTAGGGGTAGAGGTCACAGGGCCTTTTATAATGGGTGCAAAAGCGGCAGAAATGGAGGGGCGTAATCTCACCATGAAGGACGAGAGCAAACTGAGACTACAATACGTATTCTCGGATTCTCGGTAGCCAAGAGTTGAAAATGTCCGCTGCTAATGTATATGCTAAGAAATAAGTCGTAGGAAATCTAGACAATACATAGTAAATTACGTAGTTCCAGGTGAATATAAATATCACTCAGGCTTCTCCCTTCCTTTTTTATATACATTTATATTATGAGAGTAGCTCATACGGCATATTTCACGGGAAAAAAAGCAGGGGAAATTAGCAAACGACTGCAGGTTGGATGTTGCCAAGTGATAATTAGCCAATTCCAGCTGTATGGCACTATCAATTACCTTATTATA
>JAGKTI010004599.1:0-17608 GCA_018397915.1 Birgus latro | reverse complement strand
GAGAGAGAGAGAGAGAGAGAGACAGACAGACAGACAGACAGACAGACAGAGACAGAGAGAATTTAAAAAGACAAAAAATACAGGTGCAATTGGTCTCCGGTTGCCAAAAATTTTGTTAATTAACATACGCCTTTATCTTTTATTACGCTATGAATGCGGTTGGGCATTTCCGTAGAGTTTCATGTCTCTGCACAGAGAGAGAAAGAGTGAGAGAGAGAGAGAGAGAGAGAGAGAGAGAGAGAGAGAGAGGTAACTTCTTACGACGAATTAAAACGTTTTAAACGTGTACATTACACAAGCCAAAGTGGCTCCTCTGATGACCAAGGATATAATTAACCAGAAATCAAATGAACATAATGGAAAGATGGTAGCCAACTACCGTAGAATTTTTTACTTCCCCCGGACAGAGTCCGACGAGGTATTGTTTTTGGTCAAGTTTCTGTTTCCTTGTTTCTCTGTTTGTTTGTTAGGATCATTATGGAAAAACGGTTGAATGAAATTACATGAAACTCTCAGGATGTGTGGGCACTGGTCCCAAGAGAAAGTGATTAAATTTTGGAGGTAATCAAGTGACCCTGAAAGGTCAGAATCAAAGCCAAGGATTATCAGAGAGCTATAACTGGAGACCGGCTGAAGATAGAGATATATACTATTATCATCATACAGCAACTCCCATATGAGCTCTCATTTGGCACCAAGACCTTTGGCCTTGAGTGAACTTGAAGGTCAAACTCAAGGTCACGGATATTCAGGGGGCTACAACTTGAAACTGGTGGCAGATAGATATTGACTATTATCAACGTACAGGAAGTCCGACATGGGCTTTTAATTGGTACTATGACCTTTGACCTTAAGTGGCCTTGAAATGTCAAACTCAAGGTCATGGTTATTCAAGGGGCTACAACTCGAAGCTGGTTGAAGACAGAGAGATATTTACTGTTATCAGCATATAGGAATCCCATATGGGTTTTTAATTGGTACCATGACCTTTTACCTTAAGTGACATTGAAAGGTTAGACTAAAGGTCACGGATATTCAAGGGGCTATAACTCAAAACTGGTTGAAGATAGAGATATTTACTATTATCAAGATATAAGAAGTCTCATTTAGTATTTCATTTGGCACCATGACCTTTGACCCTGAGTGACCTTGGAGGATCAAACGCAAAATCACAGATTTTCAGAGGGCTATTACTTGAAAACGGTAGAAAATAAAATAACTGCTGTCGGGCAAGGTTTGTTGTGCCTGACACCACTTGTTGCATATATAACCATAGTATTAGCTACGGCGGGTTGATGGGTAGATGGAGTGGTGGGATGGGTGGGCAGGGTTGGTGGGTGGGTGGGTAGTGGGAAAATAGGTCCATGGAAGGAAATCTGTCCATGGAGATTATGACCCTGGGTGAAATGGGCCCATGGATGGAATGGGAACCTGAGGGTCTACTCCCACAAGGAGTGGTCATCCAGGGTCCCAGGTAATGCACAATCATAGGGTTTTTCCCAGGCAACGCCGGGTACCCTTTCTACTTTCTACTAAATTCGCTGTGATCAATATTTGTCTTAAGTAAAAACATATTCCTTGAAAATAATGAGGTATTTGAGTTACTTAAGTCAGTCACAATGTTCACTTGAATTCTCCCTCATATTTACTCTCTCTCTCTCTCTCTCTCTCTCTCTCTCTCTCTCTCTCTCTCTCTCGTAAACACTTGACATCAATTCCACTCACTCATCCACGGCCACCCTCTCCCTTTATCGTTCCTCCCTCTTCATCCCTCCCTGCATTACATCGTAGGTCAGAAAGTTAATTGGAACATAAATGAAGAGAGAAAAAGAAGAAGGAAGATGATCCACCAGAGAAGAAAACAGGGAAAGGAAGAAAGAAGGGAGCTATGACTGAATACAGCAGTAGAGGCGGTGGCTCGATCTGTAAAGGTGGCCTGCAGTCCTACCGGACCGAGGTTCAAATCCCCTCTTGGGCAGGGAACAGTTTATGGATTTGAATTTCATTAAATCAGACTCTAGCCTACTGATCTACCGAAAGATCCGCCGACATGTAAAAATACCCCCACTAGTACCAATACACCAGTTCTGTATGAGATTGGCGAGCCTCTACCGAGAGCCGAACAGTTAAAAAAAAAAAAAAAAAAGGGAAATGCAGATACTGTATCAAGAGGCCTGTTAGTTTATGATGAGATTATCTGTTGGAGAAAGGGCTAATACTATTAAGATCTATCAACATGTAATTGAAAAGGATAGAAAAGAGGATGGCTCTCTCCCACTTACCACACCACCCGGATAAACCAGCAGGGAAAGGGCTGAAATATGTATCTGTCGGAAAAAACATGTATGAATTTTTTTTATAAAAGAGTAAGAAGTTGAACAACTATGCACTGTTTAATGTCTAATCCAGAGATCTGTAAAAGAAACTGCATTACACAAACACCAGATTTTGACATACTGAGCAAACGTCTCACTGTCGTCAACATACACTTCAACCTGAAAATAAACAAGGCTCAGGTAAGTATTGCCTACAGTGTCGAAATATTTGCTTAGCCGAATTGTTAAGGTTAACCTGTAAATACTATTTTACTAACTTCTGCTGCTGATAGCGTATTCCATTGTTCCATTAAGCAAATATTAATGTAATTTTTCCCTAAATTGGTGTTGCATCTCTTGCTTATGAATTTTACTCCATTATTTTTATTCACAGTTTCATTTTGCATTTCGAACAAATTATCATTTGTAACATCGTCAAATTTATTAAGATTTTTAAACACTTGTATATGATCTCCGCTGAGTCATCATTATTTTTTCCCCCCCAAGAGAAAGAGTAAAAGCATTTTAACACTCTTTAGTCAGTCTTCGGAAGGTAAGTTTCACAGTGATGACATCACCACTGGCTCTTATTTGTGGCTCTGCATTGCATTCTCTGGAATCTGTTTCCGTCCATAACAAAGTTCGGGGACCACTGCTGCACACAGTACTCTAGGTGTGGCCAAACGACGTATAAAGCTTAGAGAAAACTTTGGGCATTTTATGATCGAAGTTCTTTGCGATGAAGTCGAGCATTTTGTTTGCACTGATCCTGGCTGCTATGCATTTTTTTTTTTTTTTGCTGGCAATAAATATCTCCTAACTATTTTCCCTCCTCCCAAATCCTTATCTTTTACATCCGTTAGTGGGGTATCAGACCTATGATATGCATTGTTAATGTTATTGTCGTCAACGTATATTACCTTACATTATCTGCATGGACTTTCGTCTGCCACATATAACTTCGGTTTGTTAACGTATCCAGTTCGTTTTGTATAAAGTCACAGTCTGATTTCGTAATTACTCTGCCTCCAATCTTCATAGCATCTGCAAATTTCGCTGCCTTCTAAATGAGTTCATTTTCTAGTTCGTTGATATTAACAATGAAAAGAAGTGGTCCTTAAACTGACCCTTGAGGAACTCTGCTTGTTACTTCTAGCCAGTCTGATGATCGCCATTTATCATTATATGTTCCTTTTGATTCGCTAACCAATCACCAATTTTTTAACATACTTTGTTAGAGAGGCAGGGTAGGATTTTGTTTTTCTGGTAATCTTTGATGGGGGACCCTATCAAACACTTAATGGAAATCTAGGTAGATGACATCCAAATGTATTTTCCCTTTCTAATTAACGAATAAGTTTGTAAAAATCAAGCAGCTTTGTAAGGGTTAATCAGCTATCACGAAACCCAAGCTCATTATCTTTTATAAAATTATGCTTGTTAAGGGATAAGCTGGCTTTATTTCTAACAATATTCTCCAGTGTTGTGCATTATATTAAAGTAGCCTAATTGGGCAATATTATGTGTCGCGATTTATATCGCATTTTTAAAAGAAAGGTGATATATTAGCGAGCTTCTGTTGATTATATACTGTACAGTCAGGTAATGATTTATTGAATATTTTACTTATAAGAAAATCTAACTCTGTAACACTGACACAGTGTTCATGGATATAACTGGCGTGGGTCAGTTTATTTATCCGGGTAAATTTTCTTAACATAATTCAACACATGTGTTTTCACTCCCTCTATTGATAACTTATCATCTCTTGATTCTGAGAAAACCGATTGTCGTATTGGGATGTTTATGCTAGTTTCTCTTGCGAAAATGCTGTGCAAGGAGTCATTCAGTATTGTTGTTATTGTTTGGCTATCATGAACGAGATCACTTTCCAATTTTAAAAGAGGGCTTATGGTATCTTTTATATATTTCTTACCCCTTACAAATGAAAAACCTTATAGGGTTCGACTCTCTTTCACTTCGGAGTGGCCTTTTGGAACACATTTTGGAAAAAAAAAAGAAAAAAAGAGAAAGATCATTTAAACTGCAGAACCCAAACTTTCAGGACTGTTTTTTTTTATCAACGCAGCTTAACATGAATGCAAAAATAAAGCATATATTTCATCAGTTGTATAAATAACACACACCTTTATGGAATGCATTCATTTTGGGTCACCCTGTATTTTTGCCTTCGACAGACTAAGTTGATTAGCGAATAGTTTCCACATTGCTCCGACGTTTTCCACCTTTAATAAATTAATCCAGTTGGTGGTGGAAATTTATTTTTCTTATTGCTGAAGTTTTTCTTAAGAAATAATAGGCTATTGATGCCAGTCTTAAAGCTTCTGTAAATTTCAAGTCTGTTAACATTATCGTCGTTGTTACTAAAATTTTCAGAAATTTCACATAAATTTATTAGATCACTGTCAGTTGCTAGGGCAAAGTCGAGTATATATTTACCACATCAGTGTATTAACTCTTCCTCTTGAAAAATGCATCGTCTGTCAGTTATAATATCCTTACCCCTTCTTTGTCTACACACACAGATTTCTCCTCTCAGTATTCAGACTATTAAATTCCCTTATATTAATGCCATCCTTGCGGTGTATGCTGATTATATTTCGTCTTAAAGTAATTTATCAGTTCCCACACCTTAATTTGGCAGTCTGTATACTGCACTGATGACTGGGTTTATTAGTTCATTCTCTCTGAAAAGTTCAATATACAAAGAAAGCGTTTGTTTCAGTATCTGGTGTATTGATCTGTGTTACCTTTTTGTAGTTGTTAATACATTTTAGATCTCCCGAATGTTTTATGCAGTTGCAGTTTTTTAGATATATTATAGTTTTGTAATGTGACTTCTAAAATAAGGTGTCTGTCACAAAGGTTTAAACATGATTCTGGATTCATAGTTATGTAAGGAGTTTTGGTAGTTGTATAAGTAACTAACTCCCCTCCCTTTGGAATAAGGCTTCTCGCATTCATGTACATAACAATCAAAGTATTGGTGGATCTAGTAAAGCTGTGAGAAATAATAAAATTAGCCATGTTTAATCGTTTAAATCCTCAGAATAGATTGCAACAGTCCTAAGACCCACTGATGTGACCCCCCTCCAAAAAAAATAATAATCCCCTGACTGTCTACCTGTACCTGACGTGAGATCAGATCTACCTGACTTGGTTGTTTATCTGACCTTATCTCACTTACTCTACCACCTTGGACTCAGAGATTAGTTTGTTACAAGTTATGCCATTAACTCTTCCTCCTTCTACCTCTCTATCTTTATCTAAAACGTATCTACCACTGTCATCTAGAAATCTACCTAACCTAGCTTTTCCTTTCCCATTGAAGTGAATGCTGCCTTTACCATACAAGCTCCTGTCATGACTAAAATTATCCCAAACTCATCAAACATCACACCCTCTTTCCTACACAGACTTTGATACTTGCTATTGATCCCTATAATTCTACTGAGCAAAGAACCAACACCAAACCTTGTTAACAAACCACAGATAACTAACTTCCTATGGCTTTCCATGAACTTCCTAATAAGGTCCCATTGCTTCGCAAGTATCTCCTCTGACCTGCCTGAAGCTACACCATTCGTTCCAAATACAGCGATATAGACTGAGTCCTCTGAGATGTTGCAGACTAAGTCATCAACCCTCTCAGTCACGTTCGGTGTCGTACATCCAGAAAAGCAAAAGCTCATCCTCTAAATACCCTTAGCACAAAACTCCTTCTCCTGATGCCAGATCAGCGAATCGCAGATAAGTATGAAGCTTGGCTCATCTTTCACTTTATCAAGGACCTAAAACGTATTGCTAAGAGTTGCACTTCAAGCACTATTACTAAATTTGGTCTTGCATACTCCCTTTGATCGTTAGAAGCCTACACTATCATCTAACATGGTCTCATCGTTAACCATCCTAGTTTCCAATTTATCTACCTTGCTTAAAACTATGTTTATGCAGTGAAGGAACCACAGGCTAGAAGCCTACAAGATTGTTCACTCCAAGAAAATATAAAAATAAGGTAATACAGAGCCATATTCAAGATCCAATCATTAGAGATGCCGGGACACACTGCATTAAAAAGTCTGGGGGTCATAGACAGTAGGATTTACAGACAGAGGAAAACAGTACCAGAGCTGACCTGTTGCTTACATGAAAGACTGGGTGTATCAGTTAACTCTTGCATTAGAAAGTTGGACAGACAAAGAATGAGAATTTTCTGCCAGACAGGTGTTATGTGTCCTCCGTAGTGTTGGAGGGAGGGAACAAAGAGTTCATAGGAGCAATGACCATTGAAGTAGCGATAGAATATCGCAACAGTGTAGCAAAGAGACAGAAATTGAAGGGAGTCAGTATGAGGAAGAGAGTTAATGAGAGGAAAAGCCTCTGATTCCACCTTGTTGATAAGAGTTGTATGTGGGCAGCCTCCCCACACATGAGAGTTGTACTCTACTTAGGGGCGAATAAAACCACTGTATGAAGTCAATAACTGTGCTGGGGTTAAGAGGGCATGGAGTTAGCTTAGCACCTCTAATCTCTTCGAGGTAGATTTTACAAGAGAGGTAATAATATCTTTCCAAGATAAATCCTGTGAGAATGGGGTCTTAAGTATGCTCAAAGATTATGCAGCACTGAAGTGGACTGTTAAAAATTAGAGGATTAGAGGATAACCCTACAGAATACTAAGGCGGATCAAAAGATATGACAACAAAGTTCTTGATGCATTAAGAACAACAAGATTAATTATACCGCAAGCAGGTATATAACCCAAGTCAAACATTAGGTATGCCATAGCCTTATCCTGTGTTTGTTGAAATAACTGTTGAAATGGATGATGTAAGAAGCGAATGGAAAGGTGAAGGATGGTCATTAACATATAACTGGACAGGGCTGGATGTACAGCTTAGGAGGAAATTCGTGAACAGAAGGAAAAGAGGTGGTGATAGGACAGAGACCTGAGGAACATCATTATTAAAATCTCTTTGAGAATAACAGTGGCCATCTACAACAGCATCTGTAGAATGGCCAGAAAGACAGACAGAGATGATGGCAGAGATAGAAGGCTATAAACCATTAGAGAAGAGTTTGGAAATTAAACATTTATACTAGACTCGACTGAAAGTGTTTGAGATGTCAAGTGCAATAGCAAAGCTTTCGCAAAAGCCCCAACAGGAGGATACCAAGAGTCCGAAAAGAAGATGAGATGATTGCTAGTGGAGTGTCCCTGGCAGAACCCATATACGCGATCAGAGAAAAGGTTCTGATAGGAGAAGTGCTTTGATTTTTATTTTAAGAACATCTTTAAAAAAGTAGAAATACAGGATGTTAAATCAATTAGACAATAATCAGAAGGCTGGGAAAGGTCATCCTTCTTTGGGACAGACTGAATTAGAGCATATTTCCAGCAAGAAGGAAGGAGACAAGTTGACAAAAAAAGGTGAAAGAGTGTGCCTAGGAAGGGTGTAAGCTCAGAAGCACAGTTCTTGAGGACAAGAAGAGGGACCCCGTCAGGCCTTTATGCTTTGTTAGCATCAAGGCCAATGTGGACAGAAAGTACATCAGCTGAAGAAATTTTATTGTCAGTTACACAAAATCAGAGCAAAGTTCTGCTTTTTAAGTAGAAGAAACAGCTACAGAGCTATCAGAGTGGAAAAGAGAAGGGAATTACGATGAAGTAAAGTTGTTAGAGAGGTTTTTGGCAAGGTGCCTGGAGGAGTGGGAGGGATCTGAGTTGGAGAGTTCAGAGCATTTAAGATGATTGAAATTATTTTTATCAGAGCAGAAAATAAACTTAGCACGACTCTGGGCAGAGACATAAAAAGAGACTAGATTCAGGAGTGGGTTGGCACTAGTACCTTTCGTAGGCCTTCTTGTTGTGGACATTAGAGAAAGTGTGATTAATCCAAGATTGTGTTGTATTAGTTACAGGATAAGAGTAAGGAATGTACGCTTCCATGCCTGAAAGAATATCTTGTGTAATGTGCATCACACACCCAGATGACTCTTGGTCATGGAGGCAATAATTATTTCTGGGAAAACCTAAGAAGTACTGCATGAGGGCCTCCCAGTCAGCAGCTTCAAGTGACACAGCCACCATTTCTTGGGAGGGTCCACAGACCTTACTGGGGTTATAGGACATGTTAAGATTATATGGTTGTGATCAGATGAACCCAAAGGAAAGCAGAGATTAACGAAGCGTGGGGAAATATTAATTGTAAGAAAGAAGTCAGGTATGTTGGAACTCTCCAAAGCAGTCAGGGTTAAGGGCAGGGTGCTGTGCAAGCTGCTTTAGGTCATTAAGGATAGAAAAGAAATAGACTTGGTCACCAGGTGAATCGGTGAATGGAGAGGAGAGCCAAAGGTGGTGGTGAACATTGATATCACCTAGAACAGAGATTTCAGAGAATGGAGAGCCTGATAGGATGTGTTCCATATTAGAAGTTAGATGGTCAGAGAATTTTTTAGTCAGTAGAATCTGGGGATAAGTAATCGACACAGAAACATTTAGTCAGAGAGTGACAGGGTAGCCGAAGCCAGGGATTAGAGGATACAGCAGATTCAAGTTCAGGAGCACGAGAGCAAACAACAGCCACTTAGGCTGCGCATTGAATCTAGAAAAAGTAAGAGGATACAGAGAAGGGTTTGCTACCAGTTACCTCAGACAGCTGAGTCTCACTGAGGAAGATAAGGTGAGGTTTAGAGGAAGTGGTCTGGCGTTCAACAGAGAGAAAATTGGAGGAAGGCCATGAAAGTTACAGAAATGAATAAAGAGTGAGTCAGACAAAGGTTCCATGAATCTCACTTCGGTGTGCTGGGAGAGGGACGGAAGAGCTGCAGGAATGGAATCTGCATTTTCAACTATAGATATGAAAAAGTATTGAAAATTTTAGCCATTTCCATTTCATCATCGGATTGCTATCCATTATCTGTGACTAGTGGGACATATGTTCGTTCTATTACCTTCTTGTTTCTGATTTAGCTGGAATAATTTGGAGTTGGATTTACTAATTTAGTAATTTACTGTTTTCGGGTTTACTAATTTAGTGTTGGATATACTAATATGAGCAACATGAGCTTCAAATGCTTCATTATTTAGCTTTGTTTTGTCTTTACAATGAAGACCGTCATACTTATTTTTACCACTTTGTTTGTGGCAATATAATTTTTTGTGCATGTTTTACTCAGTAGACAGGCAACGCTTTATATCCTGTATTCCACCATTTGGGTTTAATATTTTTAGCAGACTGTCTGTTGTGCATTAGAATATATAACTTGACTATTTTACTGAGAATGTCTGTGAACGATATCCATGCTTCAATATTATCTTCTTTTCAGACAACAGAATTCCAGTCTCAAGAACCAAAATTTCACTTTCATTATTGAAAATTCTTTATCTTTTTGTTGGACACTTTTTCTTAACTAACCCTGACATTATCATCAATGAATTAAATGTTGACTGTGACCATGCAATGGTCACTGGTTCTCAACTCTTCCCCTACAATAGCATTGCTTACTAAGTTTTCTGATGTGTCCATTACCAGATCCAGTGTTCTACCTCTTCGTTCTGGATAGTCTACGAGCTGATACAAAGAAATTTCTTGTAAGTTAGTGTACAGGTCCAACCCTGTGTATAAGGATGGGGCTTCTCCCCATTTGGAAGCTGATAAATTAAAATAACCGAAGATTACAGTGTTTTGGGTGCTAATATTTCAGCAGTTTGGTGGTAAATGTCTGTGTTACTGAACTGTGCTGGAGAACAACAAATTAACGCAAGTACCATTTTGTTACAGGATATATTTTAAGCTGGAGATATATACAGAACTGTCAGCGTTATTGATGGAGTGCTTAGAAATTATGACTGGGAAAGGGAGAACGAAGAAGATAGAGGAAGAAGTCAGCAAAGAGAGGAATAAAGAAGACAGGAAAGAAAGAAAAACAAGTTAGAAAAGAAAAAAAGAGATATAAATGCTGCAAGGAAGGAACAAATAAGTTAGATGAAACGAACATAAGAGCAAGAAGGTATGTGAGAGAGAAGGGAAGGGAATGAGGGAAGGAAGGGAGAAGGCGAGGGGAGAGAGCAGTAAAGGGTACAGGAGAGGGAGGCAACATTTTGAGAGAGAAGTTTGAAAAAAGAAAGAAATTAATGAAGAGGAAAGATTTAAAGATGAAAGAAATAAAGAAAAAAGGAAGAAAAGAAGGAAGGCAGGAAGGAAGGAAATTAGGAAGGGCAGAAGGGAGGGAGGGAGGGTGGAAGGGAAGAGACAGATGGAGTAGAGCTTACTGAAAGAAGGTACGGCGTACAGAAAGCTAGAGAAAGAAGGTAGGAAACAAGGTGGAAAGGCACGAAGATAGGAAGAAAGCAAAGCAAGAAGACAGCTAGGTAGGTTGAGAGAGAGAAAGGGGGGGGGAGTCCTGGACCATATTTATGCTGCTAATATTCTCTGACAAATGGCCAACTCTAAGTAAGTACGGTAATCTTGGGTGGTCTCCTCATGAGGCTCACGAATATACCTACCATACTGCCTACCTTCCAATCTCCGTACTAATTATCATAACTGCCTACTTCCCTCCTTACAGTATTACATGCTTAGTGTCTCACCATACTGCCTACTTACCTCCACACCTATCTACCTGCCTTCTGACATACCTATTTTCTACCTTCGTACCTTGGTACCATCCTCTTTATCTGCCTCCCAGCCGCTCTTTCTACCTCCTCGTGTTCCTTTATTCGTGCCTACTCACCTTCCTATCTGCCTAATTTCCTCCCTGTCTGCATACCTTCCCCTTCCTGCCTACCCCCTTTCCGAGCTTCATTCCGCCCTGGATACCGCTTTTCTTACTTATCTTCCTGCCTTCCCATCTACCCTCCTTGTTGTGTGTCTAAATACTTTCCTACCCGCTTACCTTCCTTTCCTCCTATCCCATTTCCTACCTCCCTACCTTCCTTGCTAACTGAATTCCTCTTTTCTTGTCTACGTACCTTCCTTCCTCTTTACCTCTCCGCCTGCCTTCCAACCCACGTTCTTCCCTATTTACCTGCCTACCCATTTTGCTGCCCTACTCTTTTTCTGCCCGCCTACCCTGTCACGAATTTTCTACATTGTAACGTTGTGTTGAGTGAGTCGTGACATCGTCCCGTAAATTTCAATTGTCTGTTGGCGCGTTAGCCGTTACACGCCGGCGCGCGCATCTCCCACGCTCGTCGCGCCGCCGATTTGAATGGGAGCTCAGTTTGACTGTAGACACGGCGAGACGCGGGACGCCTCTCTAGGCTCTGTGCTTTTCTAGCGTTTTTCAGATTTCAGCTTGTATTGGCGTGTCTCCTGCAGCCCCACCCACTTTGGTGATCGTCACAGCAGCTCTGTTTCATCCATACCGATCAGTATTTTCTGGTTTTTTCCTAGGCTAAGCTTTTTGAAATATTTAGCCGTTATCTGAGTGTTTGAGCGAGTGAGTGCATTCCTTACTTGATTTGAATTTCATGTAACGTAAATTCATTTCTTTGTAATTAATAAATTCACAGTTCTTTTCTTGAGCTTTGTTAAAGTTATTAACTGTGTTTAATTACTCCACTCTGTTATTTAATACAGTTTGCTACTCTGCGTTAGCACAACCTTTGAATTAAATCACGGCCGGTACTTAGGCCAGCTTTAACATCACTCTCTAAATCCGTTGTGCTAGCTGGGAGTTTGGCTCATCCAAGAGCCTGTTGTTATTATTATTATTATTATTATTTTTTGATTGTTGGGGGGGGGAGAAGAAACTTTCTCGTAGGCCAACGGTACAATATTGCAGCTCTGCTGCGTGCCGTTGAGGAAGTTTGTAATTCTCGACCCTAGAGAATTGACATAGCACACTTAGCTATACATTGTATACCAGTTATACAATAATTCATTATTTCTTGGGAATACTTAAATTTCCCCTGACATCTGGCGACACGCCAGAGTAAAAATCTCATTTTCCCCTGACATCTGGCGACACGCCAGAGCAAAACTCTCATTTTCCCCTGACATACCCCTTCATCTACTTCCTTGCCTACCCTACAGCCGCTCTTCCTTCGTACATTCCTACCTGTCTACCTCTCATCTTACCTTTTTTGTGCCTGACCAGCTAATTCCTACCTTATAACCTACCAATCTTCAAACTGTGTATATCTTTCTTGCTAGCCTCTTACTTACATACCAACCTACCTACGTGACTACCAACCTGCTTTCCTGCCTAACCTTTCAGCTACCCAAATTCCTTGCTACTATATCAGTTCCATGCCTGCCTACCTACATGACTGCCTTCCTTCTTCCAAATTATATATCTGCCTACGTACACTTACATACAGTACTGTAACCATTTCCACGGAGGATTTCATCTTACCCTTCCTACCAATCTGCCTGTCTGCCAATCTGCCTACCTACCCAGGTTTCGACCGCTCTACCTACTGCTCTAAATACCTACCTGTATTACGTGATGCTTACTTATTGACTTACCTTATTACCTTGCTAGCAAGGCTATTTTCCTACCTTCCTGCCAGCTATCTACCTTTCTTGATAGTTCCCTTTTTCTCTGCCTATCTGCTTACCCATCTACCTACATTGGTACTTTCCAATATACCTGCCTATGTAAACCACTGACCTTCATACCCCTGCTGCCTACTTACCTACCTTCCTACCTACCTGTCATGTACTGTACCTTAAGCTACAGGGCTTGTCTTCCTACCCCTTCTATGAACCTGCCTGCTTACCTAGCTTCCTGCCTACCTATCTACATCATGTATACGTTAGACTACAGGGCCTCTCTTCCTGCCTTCTCTGCTTACCCGTCTACTTACATGTCTTCCTTAAATTTCGAGACCTCTCTTCTCACCTTCATCCCTACTTACCTACGTCGCTCTGAAATACCCTTCTCCACAGAGCTTTTCCTATTTTTCTCTCCTACCTTCCTACGTACCTACATACATACACACCTACATACATACCGTACACAACTCCCTAACTACCTCCCTCCTGTCTATATACATGCACACCTGAGATGTCCTGAGATACATTTCGGCCCAATTGCTGAGCCAGGGCCACGCGAAGCGCCGCCTTCAGGTGTTGCAGTTGAGGTGATGCAGTAAGCTGTTGCCGTCCGTAGCTGAGAGGTAATGTGGAAGCTGTGGGTGGTCCGGTACTGTCTAAGCAGTTCTAGAATGTTTCCAGTGTTCCTATAGGTTCTCGCAAATGTTTCAGTAGCGTATTGTAAAGTTTGGGTCCGTACACGGCGATGGAACTTTCTTTCATTGACTGGATTTTCCTCCACGAGCCAGCAATAGGTGGTATTATGCAAAGGACTCCGCGTCTAGCGTTGTTGGTGGTTCTTATGGCGTCATTTGACTCTAGGTTGGGGACCAGGCCGTTGATGATCTTCCATACGTAAATTATAATGTACCGTTCCCGGAGTCTCTCCAAAGAGTACAGATTCAGCCGACGCAACTTTCCCAGTAATTTATGTTGTCTTGTCTTCTGTTCTGGATGTGGATATACGTTGCACTGCTTCAATTATTCTAATCTGTCCAATGTTTGTTCGATACCAGAGTTGACAGCAGTATTCGAGCAGCGGCAGAACTGTAGACTTAATAAAATCAGCATCGTTCGTGGTTCCCTGGTCTTTAATGTCCGCAGTATCCATCAGCATTGCCTCGCTTTCCCTATAGAGCATATTATATGCTAAGAGAAAGTGGCGTCATCACTGACAGTGATACCAAGGTCTCGTACATTAGTTTGGTGTATAATAATTGCACCGTCTGGAGTCCTGTATTTACTGATAATGCGTTCGATCTTAGGGTGTCTGTAACTCATCAGTTCAAACTTTGAACTGTTAAACTCCATATTGTTACTTTCGACCCACTCAAACATCATGCTCAGATCATTCTGTACCAGTTAACAGTCTTCTACCGTTCTAATCGCTCCTATAATACGGGTGTCGTCTGCAAAGGAAGGAGCCTTGCAGTAGTTCAAGTCTACATCTATATCACTGATGAATATAAGAATAAGCAACGGTCCTCTAACAGACCCTTGAACAACGCCACTTGTTACCTCGGATATCCTTGATTCACTCCTTGGACTATTACTGACTGAGTTCTTCCCGTAAAGAAGTTGTCTTATCCAGCTGGCGATTCTTCTCCTTATTCCGATACGCTCCAGTTTTTCTATGAGCTATATGTATATTCATACATATATATACTGTATACATACAAATTGTACATATCTCCATAACTACCTCTCTCCTGTCTACCTATCTACCTACCTACATACATACTGTACATATCTCCCTAATTACCTATCTACCCACCTACCTGACACATATCTTAAACTTCAGTGCTTCTTCCTCCTACCTGCCTGCCTGCCTTACCACCTATTTGCCTATCCATCTGACTTCTTACCTACCTATCTACCCGGGCACCCATTTTCTTATCTACGCATCTGCATACCGACCTACCTACCGTAGATTGTAGGACTTCTCTTCCTGTCCCTCCTACTTACCTCCATACGTATCTGGGTCAGACCTGCCACCTGTTGCCTATCTATCATCTTGCCTGCCTCCCTACCTACCTCCGTTCGCTCTGTTCCTCACTGTACAAAATTGCCTATGTACGTTTTTTCGTCTATGTACTTATAATACATGTGTCCAATAAACTTTCACAGTTTTTTCGAATTAATTTAGTCAACTTTCTTTTCTCTCTCTTATCAGATTTTCTTTCAAGAGCTAATGAATTACCCACAGTATATACACGCATTCATACTTACAAAGACCTCATATATATATAAAGATGTAAGAATAAAGATAAATACAGATAGATGCAGTAAGATAAAGATATAAACAGATAGACAGGCAGACAGACAAACGGATATAATGACAGATACACTGAACTTAGGCATATAAATAGATATGGGTTAAAATGTACATTAGGGTTATAACTTTTTTACAACCTTATATTCCTGTGCATGAAGTAGGTGAACTTTTGCTTAAAAACAAAGAAAAGAGCCTTTATTCCTCTCAGTTTTAAAAAAAGGTCACCCCGAAATAAAAAATTCGATTTTTGCAAGTGTATATTTACATGTATAATAATGAAAACAACAAAAGAGCTTATACAAAAGCATTAATACTTAAAATCACTGTTTATTACCGAAAACAAATCTAAGTTGCAGTTTGGCTTTGTTTCTGCAGGCAGCATAAAGTTTCTGCATTACTTTGATTGCACGTACTGTACACTGCTTACTTCTTGGTATCTTGAGTAAGGATGTCTCCTGCAATGAGTTTTGTGCTTTTTTGTAAGGTTTCAATATTTCTGACAAGTTCTTGAGGTCATTTTCATTGTACATCTGATTAGTAAACCAGTACTCTGCCCATTAGTACAAAATGAATCTGCATATCTTCTCCAAAGTCCTCCTTGTTGTAGGTATAAGAATGACTGCAATTATAGCAAGAATTGTTCTTGAATTCCACCTCGCATTACTGATATTTGAAATTTTGTGAAGTTAATCAAAGGGAAATGCTCTTTTTCTTCACAGAATCTAAACATTTGTGTTAAATGGTACAAAAACTTCATGTCATCTATACATCCTGACTTATCAAGGATCCCTTCTGTTCCATTAACAAACTGTGAATTTAGTTTTTCATAATTCTTTATTGGCTGAGACACAGATGGATATTCGATGCTTGGAGAATTGGTGTTAGCGTCAAGTTCCTCGTTCATCACCAAACGGAGAATCATGCCCAGAATGTGATGCCGACAAACGATAAATTGCGGTTTGTTGAAACTCTTATCGAAGAACATTTGTTGTAATCTGACAACAACACTCTTTTTCTCAGTGTTAACGCAAGTTGTTCTTTACGATAGTATCATTTCTTTTGTGCAACATCATACTTATCTGAAAAACAAAAATATTTTATGTATAACAGTAACACACTAAGCAATTATTTTGCTGACTGTTCACCTGCAAACTGCGAAGATAACTGTTAGATGCTGAAAACTGCATCCCATTTTATAATATGTAGATTATTCTAGAATGGTCTAAACAATGTTAAACCATACTAGAACATTACAAACTGTTCTAGAAAGTTCTAAACATTTCTAAAATATTCTGTGCAAGTCTATAAAGTTAAAAAAAATCTATATAAAGATTAAGAAAGTGATAAAACTTGCGTGTGGTAACATTAAATATATGGTAATCCATTTTTTTATTTGGGGGTGACCGTTTTTTTTCTTTTTACTGAGAGGAATAAGGGCGGTTTTCTTTGTTTTTAAACAAAAGTTCATCAATTTGTGATACAGGCTACCTTTTATTTGAAAAAAAAAAAGTCAGCAAGTTATAACCCTAATGTACATACTGACTGACACATACACACAGATACAGATGCAAAAATATATTGAAATTTAGCTATACTGACTGATGGACGGATAGATAGATAGACAGAGATACGGTAGATCTCTAGATAGACTGACAGATTGATTGATTAACTTATTGATATAGATAAATGATATATTAAGTGCCTGACTTATATAGAAGGATAAGAAGATATATAGATTGACAGACAGACTGATAGACAAAAATACTCTTCGTGCACTTTTGAACCCGCCAAATTATATTAGGCTTAGTTCAGAGACACAAACACTGAGTCCTTTACCCTTTTCTTAAGTCCTTGGTGTTTACTTCCCTCGAGGTCTGTCATGGAAAGATCACCGTACTTCTGTTGCAAAATCCGCTTCCAAGAGATTTCGTGTCCGGATTCTCAAATAGGGACATTATTCACCCCTGTGAAAAGTACAGTATATCTCTCATGCGAAGGAGATCACCAAAAATAGGTATTCTAATCAGGCTGGAGGCAAAGGCATTTCGTCTCTCATTTTCCCTCCTCGTACTGACTCGCCTATCGCTTTTTTAGCTGCCGCATTGTATCCGATTTCCTCTCATATCGTTGTTTTAATATACACAGCTTTTCCTGTCAACTCACATCCCTCGCCCATTACGAAGTGCGGTGTACCCGTATAATATCACATTTTCACCCCTTTTCTGTGCACCTCTCTAATGGGGAAAAAAAAAAAGTAACATTATCCTCAGCCTTTCACGTGAGAAAATGGTAAGCTTTGGAATTGTCTTCCTCAATCTACATTTTCCTCGGCCTATGACCTCCAGCCCTTTAAACGCAATGTGCTCAAGTATCTCAAAGTGAACAGATCATGATTTTGGCTGACTATTTTTTTTTTTTTTGTCTAAAGAAAGGATATATATTTTTGCGGTTTC
>JAGKTI010004598.1:37091-49571 GCA_018397915.1 Birgus latro | reverse complement strand
TTTTCTGGTGACAAGTCATCCCGAATAATCACTCCCAAATCTTTCTCATCCTTTCTTTTACTAATCATCTCATTGCCCATTTTATATGTCCAGTGTGGTCTTCTTTCACTTATACCCATTTCTAATACATGACACTTCTTGGCATTAAAGTCCATTTTCCAAGTCTGGCTCCAGCTGTGTATTTTGTCCAAGTCCTCTTGCAGTTCTTTACAACTATCAATACATTTAATATGTTTCATAATTTTAGCATCATCTGCAAACATACTCATGTAACTATTCAAACCCTCTGGCAAATCATTTACATATATCAGAAACATTACTGGGGCCAAGACAGAGCCCTGGGGTACTCCACTAGTCACATTTCTCCATTGTGATACCTTGTCTCTTATTACTGTTCTCATCTGCCTTCCTGTCAAATAATCTCCCATCCACTTTAATAGTTTCCCATGCACCCCTCCAAATGTCCTCAACTTCCACAGTAGTCTCTTATAGGGTACCCTGTCAAATGCTTTCTTAAGATCCAGATAGACACAGTCTGCCCATCCCTCTCTCTCCTGTATGACATCTGTTACCCTACTGTAGAAACTTAGTAGGTTAGTAATACATGATCTTCCTTCCCTAAAACCAAACTGTCTTGGTGTTATCACTTCATTTTCTTCTAAATACTTTATCCATCTTTTTCTAATAACTTTCTCACAGATTTTACAAACAATACTAGTAAGTGACACAGGTCTATAATTAAGTGGATCCTCCCTATCTCCTCCCTTAAAGATTGGCACAATACTTGCTCTTTTCCAATCTTTAGGTAACTGTCCCTTTTCAAGCGAGGTTTTGATAATGGCATAAACTGGCCACACTAACTGGTCGGCACATTCCTTCAGGATCCATCCAGCCACACCATCTGGTCCCATTGCTTTTCTCACATCCAAATCCTTCATCAGCTGTAGCACCTCATCCATGTCAACTGTAATTTCGGTCATTCTCGTCAGCCTGGGTTCCTTTTCAGGCTCCCTAAATTCGTCTTCCAATACATAAACTGACTGTAGCTTGTTGTTCATTATTTCACACAAGTCTTCCTCTCTTTCGTATGTTTCATCTCCATCCCTCAGTCGTATTATACTGTCCTTAACTTTCATTTTGCCATTTACAAACCTATAAAATAGTTTTGACTCTTTTTTACAGTTAGATACAATATCTTTTTCGTATTTCCTTTCCTCTTCTCTCCGTATCCTTACATATTCATTTCTAACCTGCTTGTACTCCTCCCAGGCCCTTTCACTATACCTTCTTCTCACTTTCTTCCATGCTTTTTTTCTTGCCTCTTTGCCATCCTACATCTGTTGTTAAACCATTCTTTCTTCCTTTCCATAGCTGCAGAAAATTTTGGGACATACTTAGTAACTCCTGTTTTATATACTTCTATCAAAAACTCATATTTCTCATCAACATTTGTGATCATATTCATTTTACTCCATTCTACATTTTGGAAAAAGTTTCTCAGGGAAGCAAAGTCTGCCTTCCCATAATTGTATCTATTTTCTCTGTGTTTTTCATCTCTTTCTCCTTCCCTCACTCCTACCACATCCATCTCAATTACCAGATGATCACTTTTAGCAAAGGGGCAATGGCAGGTTATGTTCCTCACATCATTTGGGTCCTTTGTGAATAATAGGTCAAGCCTGGATGGTTCATCAACACCCCTAATTCTTATGTTTTCTTTGATCAACTGGGTTAACATGTTTTTCATCATCAATTCCATTAATTTATTTCCCCATGATTCTTCATTGTTCCCAGCATCCATACTTTCCCAATCAACTTCTCTACAGTTAAAATCTCCCATTAATATTATTCTATTTCTTCGTTCAATTAACATTTCTAGCCTAATAATGGATTCACTTATTAACTGTTCGTAATCTTCCTTTGTCCATGCCCTAGTTTTGGGGGGCATATAAAAAACTATTACATCCGTTTTTTCTCCATAATTGTCCTCTATTTCAACTCCCAAAAGTTCAGCCTTAGTATTTTCAATTTCTATATTCTTTACTCTTAGATCATTATGGGTTAATATCACTATTCCTCCCCCAAATTTGCCTTCTCTGTCCTTCCTCCAAATCTTATAATTATTCCAGCCAAATAATTTTATATCGACATCTCGGGGCAATTTAGTCTCTACTAGGCAAACAATTTCTGGTTTATTTTCATTTAAGTCGTCTCCAATTTTCCCTTTCTTAGATATTAATCCATCTACGTTACTATACATGATGCTCAGATTTGCTGCACTGTTGTTATCTTTACTCGTTCTTCTCTTTTTCATATTCATATCCATCCCCTTTGTGTCCTTCACGTCTAGTTCTTCACATACCACTTCCTTGCCTTCATATCCATCACTCTCCAAAAAAAAGTTTTACGTTCTTCCTCTGTCCTCCTGTCATTTTTTTCCTTTACTTGGTCCTTCAAAGATTTTAAGACTTCTCTTTCTTCTTCATTCAAGTTTTTTCTTACTATAATATTTTTCATTCCTGCCTCTTTACTTAGTTTCCAGGTCACCTTAAGTATGTCATTTACAACACTTTCTGAAGACATCTTAACTCTCATTGGTCTTGGTTCCCCTTTCTTATATGGCCCTATCCTCCTTACTTCCTCAATTTCTTTTTCCCACTTGTTTCCTTCGGGATCGATCTTGTCCAATATTTGTCTCACCTGATTTGAGTCTCTCTCGAGTCTCACAGACCTAACTTTTTCTTCTTCCTCCCTGTTTCCAAATATTATCACACATCTGTTCCTTTCTACTGTTTCTCTCACTATTTTCTCTTTTTTCTTCAATATTTTCACTACATTTTCTTCCATTTTTTTCTTGTTCATTTCCCTTTCTTCCTGAATAATTTCCCTTAAACTGACTACTTCTTTCTGTTCTTCTTCCACATGTGCCCATTTTGCCTTTTGCTCTTCTAACACACTACTTACCTTCTCTGTTTGGTTACTGCTTTCTTCTAGTTTTCTCCGTAATTCAATATTTTCTCGTTTTAAATTCTCGATCTCCTGGTTCGCTGTCTCATTGGCCTGTATCAAACTCTGTATAGTATTTTCGGTCTTTTCAGGCATGTCTCTTGATACTAGATCCTCCACTTTCATTTCTAGACCACTAATTCTCATAATAAATGTTTTAACCAGGTCCATTACATTTGTTTCACTGTCAAATCCTGTGTGTGTGTGTGTGTGTGTGTGTAACTAGCATGTCAGTGCCGTCCAGTGCTATACTACTGTTGGTAAATTGTGTAATAGTATTTCTTATGTTAGAGACACCAGTGTAACATACGTGCCGTGATTACTGTGTTCATAATACCATACATTTCCCACGGCCGGTAGAGACAGTTTTGTTCTTAGTAAACCTTGCCACAAGCCCATCACCAGCTAACCCAGTTCCTATGCAATAGTAAATGTTGTGTTTGTCTCTGGGAATATAGTTTGAATATATGTTTGTCAGTGGTTACTGCCTTGTTTTTGTGTCCTGTCCTCTCCCCGATATACCGATCCGGTCTTGAAAAAGAACCCGCTGTAAGTCTGCGTATTTGGGAAGTGAGAAGTCGACCCTCAGAAACAAGACAGGTAAGAACAATCACCTCTCGCATACGCATTTGAGGAACAAGAAGTTGGCCCTGAAATACGTAGCATAACACAATCAGTATATGCAGCGCGGCACTTCCCATAGCCTGGGGCGTCTCCTTGAAGAAACCCGAAGTTTATATGACCCCCTTAGGCTATCACGCATCTGAATTAGGTCGAGAACAACGACCCGTAGAGTCTTTGGTGGGGACACTGCTGCTGAGTTCATTCCAACTCTCACGAGAACACTACTGCACAGTTGATGACGTCAGTGCAAGCCCAGTAAATACTACTGAAATTGGATTTACTGCAAGGACCAAAACTGTTGTAGCCTCATAAAAAACATTATCAATAAGTGGGTGTGAGTCTGGTACACATACGCTTTATTTGAGGCAGTATGAGCACGTTATTAAATCAGTCCTCAAATAAATCACCCATTTACCGTGAGACCCAGTGCACCCACTGGTGCTGGGACTGGCGGGCCCTGGGGGGGCTGGGTGCGAGTGGCCCGGGCAGAATTTAGTGGGAGACAGCCACCACAGCCACCACGTGGAGGACTCGGATGAAAGAAGGAGAAGACAAAGTTGGTAGTATTTGGTCACAGAACTACATTGTGGTCTAAAGCTCAAAGCGGTAGTGATACTGTTATCTTGGATGGGTTATAGTTTCCTTCAATTTCACCACTAAACAAGCAAAGAAGAGAAAACACACCATAATAAGGTGCGGCCAAGGAGAGTGAACGCCTTGGAGATGGCGCAGCCGGCTACCCAGCCGGTTGGAGTGCCCATGGATGACGAGGCTATGCTGGAGGTCGGACCTACCCAAGGCAAGCGTGGACGACAGCCACCCCAGGAAGAAGAGGAGGATGGTGGACAGGACGACACATCCCAATCAGGGAAGTATCTTAAGCCCACACTATCTACTGATATCACAGGTGAGCACTTAATCGCTTTCCTGGTCCGCACTTTAGATGGCAGTGCAGCTTTTACCAACCCCAGAGCTCTGTCTAAGGCCATCAATGCTTGCTATTGGAGCAAATATAGCATGGAGGGTGAGCTTCGGGTATTGGGACAAAGGGCAGCCTTTCGCGTCTGCATAGCAGAGGTGAATTTAACCAAGCTACCTGCCCCTTCTGAGTCCCTAACTTCCCTCGGAGAATGGAAGGTCAAGTGCTGGAGGGCCACCTCCCCCACAGATAGTGCTTATTCATTTGGGAAAATCAGCCCGGTGTCACTTGACCTATCCACCGATGACATCCTTTCACAGCTTCACTGTCTGGGGTCAGGGGGCCACCTTGTAGAGGTTTCACGCCTCACTTCCCGATCTGGACAGGACGGCACACAGGTTCCGTCTCGAGTTATTCGCCTCAAGTTCGAGGGTCCCATGCCAGAGAATGTCATACTGGGATATTCTTGCTATATGGTGGGTACTAACACCTTTCCACTGTTATGATGCTTCACTTGCCACCAGTTTGGACATGGATCCCTTTCCTGTCGGAACGAGGTCCGATGTGCACGATGCAGCCGCTTTCACCCCTATCGCTCTAGCACTGGGGAGCCTTGTAAAGAGGACCCTTACTGTTTTTTCTGTGGTGACGCTCACACCGTCACATCAAGATCATGCCCAGTTTATCAGAAAGCTCTTACCATCCATGTAGAAGCCCGAAACAACCCATCTTCTCTCCAGTCTGTGAACACCAAGCTGCGCTCCCTCAACCCAGCACTGCGTACTGCCACACCCCCTCGCCTCGCTCAGTCAGCACCTTCTGTCTCCTCTCACGCATCCAGCCGACCTGTGCAGCAGGGCCTCAGTTTTGCTGCAGTCACCTCCAACTGTTTCTCTGCCCTACAGGATATGCAACCATCAGAGGCGGACGTCATCGACAGGGAATCTGATATGGGCACACACATTGCCCCACCCCCTGAGATAGTGACATCTGCCCAGAGATTGACATACTCAGCGGTCGTCCACTCGCCCCCGAGGTTGAGGTGCCCTCGCGTGTCTGAACGTCCTCGCTCCCCCCCACGTCTCCCAGAGGACAGGACCTCAATGGAAGAGATCTTGCTGGCTCCAATCCCCTCTCAAGGTCAGCACCAGGAACGGGCCCCTCATCGTGCTCAAGCAATCCGCACCCTGCCAGACAGACCCCAGCGACCCCCTTCACCGCTGCCTTCCCTTGGTACCCAGCCATGACCTCTCCCTGCTGTGGATCTTGCTGCCCTTCTCCGGATTGTCATCGATGCCATATCAGCCTACCTTCAGGGCATGACACCCAAGGACATTTGTGAGCAAATCATGCCCAGGTTACTCTCCCTTGCATTATCTTCATAGACTCCACCCCAAAGCATTTTTCCATGGTGGTATGGAACGCTCGTTCTATACTGAATAAAACCCATGAATTTAAGATGCTTATGAACGAACTTCCGTCGATTATTGGGGTAAGTGAAACATGGTTACAACCACATCTTCGTTTTAATCTTAGAGGATATACAGTCGTTAGACAGGATAGGCCAGCACAGCAGGGGGGTGGGTTGGTCTTACTGGTATTCATCACAGGCCTTTCCCACTCACCGCTCATACCAATGGGGCTCTGGAGACCTTAGGTGCACAGATAGAGTTGCAGGGACGTCGAGTTTCCTTATTACTTTTATACAACCCCTGTCAAAATATCACCATTGCCGAATTTACACATTACCTTGACCAGCTCCCTTCACCGGCATTGGTCTTTGGTGACTTTAATGCCCGTCACTCCTTGTGGGAACCCGGTCTCCCTAGCAGCTCTGTAAGCGCCACCGGTTCTTCCCTGTTTTCGTATCTATTACAAACAGACAGATACGTCCTTCTATCCCCAGTGGGTCTCAAAACTCGTTATGATCCACACACAGGAGCAGGCTCAGTTTTAGACCTATGTATAGGGGATACCTACTTTCATGGGGTGGAATTTACTGAGGAACCCTTTATGGGTAGCGATCATCTCCCGCTAATAATCCGCATCCCTGATAGATCCGTCTCCGACTTGGCTCCCGTGAGCCCGCGCTGGCGTCTGTCCAATGGTGGATGGACAAAATTTTCCAAGGCTTTGATGGACTCTCCGCCAGTGATTCACCTCCCCGTAAATCTAGCCGCGGGTGCTTTTTCGGACTGGTTGATGGCGGCAGGCAAGGAAGCATTTTCACTGATCACCACCCGTTGGGCGCCGCGGTGTGGGTTCCCTTGGTGGACCGAGGAGTGTCACAGGGTGGTGTTAGCAAAGCGCCAGGCTTGGCGCGCGTAGCAGGTCTGCTTATCTGAGGCCAACAGAGCTCAGTATCGACGGGCAAATGCGGAATGCACCCATACAGTCATGGCTGCAAAAAGGAAGGCCTGGGCGACTTTTGTGGCATCTCTGTCATTCTCCACTTCCTCCACTCGCGCCTGGCGTTTTTTGCGGGCCATGAAGGGTAAATTAACCACCTACACATATCCCCTAACCCAAGATGGAGTGGATCTACTCACTACCGCAGATGCAGCTAATGCATTTGCCCGCCATTACAGCATGTCCCTTGGTACCCCAGCTCCCCTCCCTGCCTTGCCCCGGGTCATGTGCATGGTTGAGGTGGCTGAAGCGAAGCCCCCTCCCCCGACGGACTTGTCGTCCCCTATCACTCCTCATGAGTTGACAATAGCCATGCGTGCTCTCCCCCCCCGCCACGCTGCTGGGCCGGATACTATTCCATATGAATTCCTGACCCATTTACCTCCTGTGGCACATGATCTCCTCTTGCAGTTGATCAACGATAGCTGGCGGTTGGGCGTCTTACACGACATGGAAGCATGCCTCCATTCTTCCCTTTCCAAAGCTGGGGAAAGACCCCACCCTGCTTAGTAGCTACAGGCCTATAGCCCTTCTTCCGTGTCTTGGGAAACTCATGGAGCGAGTGGTAAGTAACCGTTTACATTGGTGGGCAGAGAGTAAGGGTCTTCTTATGGAGGAGCAGTGTGGTTTCCGGCCAGGACGAGGCACTCTGGATGTTCTTCATCAACTTGAACATTCCATCCAAGTCACATATAGAAATAAGGAAATCATGTTGTCCCTTTTTATAGACCTGGCTGGGGCCTTCGACTCTGCTTCCCATGAGGGGATCCTCTATAATTTATCGAGTGGGGATAGTTGGCACGCCTCTGACTTTGATTCGTAGTTTCCTGTCTGGTAGAACTTTCTCAGTTTCTCTTGGGGGGTTAACCTCTTCTTCCTTCCCAGTTCGTAGGGGGGTACCTCAGGGGTCGGTCTTGAGTCCCTTCCTCTTTAACATGATGTTGTCTACACTACCCCGTCCTCCAGGCACTTCTCTTCTAGTATATGCAGATGACCTAACCCTCCTTAGCTCAGCACCCACTCTGCAGGAGGCACAGGATAGTCTCCAGTCGGGGATTAATACCCTTCTAACTTGGTTTGCAGACTGGAGATTCAGGGTTAATGTAGACAAATGTGTTCTAATGTTTTATACCCTTAAACACGCATTACCCTCTCTGCCCACTATTTATGTTCATGATACCTTTGTACCTCTTCGGCGTCGCCACACTTTCCTGGGACTCCGACTTGATGGCCCAATTCTGACTTGGAAGGCACATATTGATTACTGTATTTACGGGTCTCCTGTATGAAACGCCTTTCCCTCATGAAATGCTTAACAGGCTTCCAATGGGGTGCCTCCCGGGAAGTCCTATTGAAGTTTTACCAAGTGTATATCCGAAGCAAACTGGATTATGGCTGTACCATATATGGATCTGCCTCCCCCTCCCTTTTAAATAAGCTTGATGTAATTCAAAATTCTGCCCTCCGGACAGCACTTGGAGCATTCTGCTCCTTTCCGGCTGCTGCTATGCATGCAGAGGCAAATGTGTTGCCTCTGGAGCGATGGCGAGTGTTCCAAGATTGCTTATTCCTAAATAGAAGTCTCTCCTTTTCCCCTTCCCATCCCTTGGTTATACTTTATGCCCATTCCAGAATCTCCTGTGATAATCCATCCTGGCCTCTACGTTCACGTGTTCCATTCCTTGTCCGAGCTTTGCAGTCCTATAGCCGATTGTCCCTGCCTTTACCTCACCCTATCCCTATATCCACTGTCTCCCCAGTCCCCCCTTGGTTCCCACTACCCTCCTTTTTTCATTTACACCTCCACGCCCCATTTACTAAGTCCATTGACTCTCCCAATGCCTTTAAGACCCCTCTTTGGTGAATTACTGTCCCTCCGTTACACTAACTCTTTCCAGATTTTTTACAGATGGCTCTCATGTCCCCTCCCCTCCTTCCACGACGGCGGCAATATTTGTCCCTTCTCTTTCCCTGTGTAGAATTTGGAAACTAGACGGGCTTCACCCTATCCTTGCCGCTGAGCTTTTTGCCATCCTGGGCGCCTTGGTGTTTGTTAGAGATTCACTCCACCCCCAGACAGTCGTCATTTTTTCTGAAGTGCTCCTGGCGCCCGTCCTCTCATTGCAAACTTGTCTTCAACTGTCACTCTGTTCATTTTCTCCATGCTCGAGGCTTTACAATACATTTTCAGTGGGTCCCTTCTCACACTGGCATCCATGGAAACACCGTAGTCGATGCTGCGGCCACACTGGCACATGAACATGACACCACGACAGACATTGAACCCTATCCTCTTGAGTTTTCCTCCTTTTCTAAACACGTCTTTCACACCATCTTCAACATATGGAATGCTGCCATCCCTGATTTGCTACACAACACATGCCTTTCTGCATATCTTACATCATCTGCCCCGCAACCCTGGGCTCGCTCTTCCAGCCGTGACCTGAACACAGCACTGGTCAGACTACGGCTTGGCCATACAGCCCTCAACGCACACCTGCACAGGATAGGCCTCTCCCCTACTCCCTCGTGCCCATGGTGTGGCAATGCAGATGAGACCATCCTCCACTTCATCTTTTGGTGCCCAAGGTTCTTCTCTGCTAGAACCTTCCTCCGTTCAGCCTTGATCGCCTGTGGTGTCCACGACTTCACGCTTCCTATCCTACTAGCAGGTGTTGGCCTATCGGAGGACCAAAAGGCCAAGGTGTTACGCCTCACGAAACAGTTTCTCCGTGTTACAGGTCAGATTCGTCGCCTGTAATCCCCACTGGTGAGATAAGCCTCCCCTGCTTTCTTCAAGAAACCATCTGACTAACAGGGGTCATCAGTACATAATCATCCCTGCTAGGCCCAACTTCCCAGGGTGCCATTTCCGCCAAGGGAGGGTGTATCATCGCTTCACTACCCTTTAACCTAAGAAGAAGAAGAAGAAGAATTTAGAGGGAGGCAGAGCGTCACCCTGCAGGAAGGCAACATAAAAGGCTGTGGTGGTGGAGGCAGGGGCAGGACAGTGACAGCTGCAACGAACAACGGCTACATTTGCCATACCCGGATGCCATGAACCTCTGAGCCCTGGACGGTATTACAGTGCAAAGAAGGTGAGTGTTAAGGACATTTGCAGACCCAGACGACTGACAGACTAGACTACTTGTTTATCACCTTGGTGAAATTCTATCATTTTTTTGCCATTATTGTAATGGATATGGTGAAGGTGAATGTACATTTTACTTGAAGCAGCAGACGGACCTTACTTATACAACTGCTGCTACTCCAGCTTGTTTTCTTGATTTTTGAGACCTCAAGGTGGTAAACCTTTTTCTGTTTGATTCACATTTTCATGTTCCTCATGCCTCACTGATGTGTGTAATTGCAGACTTGCTAGATCTTACTCAAATTTTGGTTAAGTTAGGGTAAATTAAATTGCTAGGTTAGGTTAAACTGTAAGATTAGGAAGAGATACTAATAAGCAACCAGGATATTTGTTGGAAGTGTCCACCGTTACACTTGCAAGCAGTTGATACAGCGGAAGGAATGTGACTAAAAACAACAGGGAAAGAAATTTACTGTAAAATATTTACCACCCCAAAAATAACCAGAAAAATATAAAACACTATTAGGAAGAATGATTTGGTAAGGTGCTTTTGCTGCTTAAAGTGTATACAGTAGGCCTGACTCAGCAGTAAAAATATTGTTGTAAATCTCGGAAGGCCTCCGGTAATTCTCCATATTTAAATATCATATGGAATCTTTTGGAATACTGTACAGTGCAGTATTTGACATTAAGCAAATGGACAATGAAATTAGTAAAAATGCTTATCTCTCAACTAATTCAATTTTGGTAACTATACTTAAGCAGCAGAAATATCCTAAGTTACCAGTTCACTTCCTGTTTTTCCTGGTTGTTTTTTATACATTTTTTGGTGGTAAATGATTGTTCACTGCTGATTTTATCATGTTTATCAGTGTTCATTCTGTTTTTCAAGAATAATTGCAGACTTTCTGAAACCCACTCATATCAACTGAAATTTATTAATGCAGATTTACTAGCCAAACTTTATTTAATCATAATCAGTGGTAGCCATACCTAGCCTAAACTAATCTAACCAAACAAAATAATATGTAGTCCTTGAGAAGATATAGGACCACCTCTTAAAAAAATATATATATCTTTGATTCAGTGACTCTGTAAAGGTATACAGAAGTGTATTTTTGAGTATAAAAATGATCCATCAATAAACAACAAAAATATTGCAATAGTGATAGGTTAGGTGGTGGTGTTTTACAAGTTGCCAATATACAGTTCAGGGATATTACCACTATAATGAACCTCCATAACCCCATTCGCAAATCGATATGTACAGAGATACTGTATTGAATTTAATAATAATTTCCCAAAATACCATACCTTGGATCTTGACTGCCAGTCCTTGTAAAAAAATGCGTGCATTTGTATGTGTTTCTCATTCCATCTACTGCACATGCATCTTCTANCATCCTAGTAGTTCAGTTACTCTTCTAGGAGCTGCCTAGCACGGGCCAACCGGCCTACTGCAGTTATCCTCTCTTCTTATGTTCTTATGTTCTTATGTTTCGGCCACTTGTAGGCTTAATTTTGGTCACGTGATGTTATTCTACCAATCAGTCAATTTGAAGTTCGCTCTTTGATTCCTTATGGGTTGAAAATTCAAATCCTTCTTTCTGTGGCTTCCGACGAAGTAGGACATGATCTGTGCACCAGGTGTGATATTGATTATTTACACATCATTAAGCGTTTCCACTCGGTATCGGAGGAAGCCGTTGAGCTCTTGAGAAAACACGGTATATATTTTCTGGTAGTTTTTTATGAGATTTGAATGATTTTGACTTTTTTTGTTGGAAGTGCTTCATTTTGCCTCTTTTCCAATCATGAACTTTGACTGGATGAGGAGGTGAAGTGAAGCATTTTCGACAGAAAACGAAAGCAAAAATAACTCAAATCGCATAAAAAACCACCAGAAAAATATACTGCACACCCTGGACCATCGTATCTCTAAAGTAAGCACTCCACCGCAGCAGGTTAGGTTCGGTTTGGTTTGGTTATGTTTGTTTGGTTAGGTTAACTGATTGTGCAGTATATTTTTCTGGTGGCTTTTTATTCAATTTGAGTGATCTCTGCCTTTGTTTTCTGTCAGTTAGCTCAGGTTAGTTCTGTTTGATTTGGTTAACTGGTTTTGCAGTACGGTATATTTTTCTGGTGGTTTTTTATGTGAATTGAGTTATTTTTGCCATCGTTTTCTGTTGAAAATGCTTCATTTCACCTCCTCATCCCGTCAAAGTTCATGATTGGAAAAGAGGCAAAATGAAGCATTTCCGACAAAAATGAAGGTCAAATCACTCAAATATCATTATAAACAACCAGAAAAATATAATGCACAACCTGGGGGATGTATTGACTACTTGTAAAAATTTTACTTTCCAGGTTTAGGTAAGTTTGGTAAGGTTAGAATAAAATTGGTTAAGTTAGGTTAAGATTAACCCTTAAA